>JXSR01S008265.1:8415-20676 GCA_000969725.1 Ophiothrix spiculata
ACTTTTGATATATCTTTTACTTCTCTTATTAAGAATAAATGTATCTGTCGAGTTTCTCAAATACGAGTTTAAAGTTTAAAAAATCATGCTGTAAATAAATACTCTGTGAAATGTTCTTTTCAAAAACTGTATGATTTGATATACATGTATTTTACTGTACTGGTTTTAATGTTATGATTTTTTTTAATCATAATCATTTTTGTTATCGACCCAGATTATGATTTCCGGACTCTGTCAGAATCAGTAATTAAAAATCCATTTAATAAACTCCTTTACATTTACTCATATTACATATTTCCATTCATTTACTGAAGGGCTTTTACGGTTTAATTACATTCTTTTAAATTTTTCTAAAAAATGTTGAACTTTTTTACTTTAACTGGATTAAAGATGAGTTGATCAAGTTAGTTTTTTGAATAAAAAAATATAGATAATAATCATTATGTTATGCACAAAACAATATGAATGAAAAGTTCAAGATGATATTTAAATGTCTGTATCAACACCTTCCGTACTTCATATACCATTGGTAATATGATACAAGTAACTTGATATGTTTGTTTATGCTCTTCTTTAGTCGTATCCTAGATTCGAAGTGTCTTATTACAAAGACAACGGGAACCTCTTTATTTCTCCTTACATACCTGTACAACTTAAATCTCAATTACTGTTGAACATGTGTTCTAGTTATGTGTTACTTTCGAATTGATTGGAAGTATGTAGAGTTGTGCTGCAAATCCATTTGGATTTCAAGATACATTTATCATACCACAATATTCATCATACATTTACTACACTGAAAAATATTTCCCGTAAATATTACAGTAAGATACCTTTTAACAATATTACTGTAATTTTTACAGATTCCCGTAAAATTCAAATGCAGTCATTTTTCATCATATAAAAATATAAAAATGAATTTCACCTGAATGTCATCTTACTCATTTCCTTATGACTAAAGGTGATTGCCTTACGTATAATGTATTTATGGTTAATGTGGGAAGATAGGATGTCTTTTACGTCAAAAAAATGAATTTTGATATATCATTAGGCGACCTCGGTAGGCGACCTTTGATGTAATTTTCAGCGACGAAAAATATCAATGTATAGAAACACGAAATAGCTCCGACAATGGTTCTTTCGACCACCTAATGGCTTTGTAAATGTTGAAAGACATTGTATTTCCCTTATTACTCTCTGTAGTTCAACCCACCAAAATTTCAACGAAATCGGATCATGCAAAGTGGTTGAAATGTTGCCATATATGACAAAGTAGCGTTGCATTACCCTTTAGAGGTAGTCTGTTGACGCCATTTTGAACTTGATCGTGGACGTAAATTCACTAGTTATCGTGATATTCTGACATGTTTAAGTAGGCAAAAACTTGCACTAAACATGACACGCCGTCGTCTCGCTCGTGAAAAAGAAATGTAGCCTTAAGAACTTGCATTGCTCTCGCTCTTGTTACATTAAATTTGTGTATCCAATCTCCGTCACCAAAAGTGTTTCTTCTTGCCGACATTTTAAATATCTTACAGATATGCAACCAAGTTGTTTGTCCTGTTTGAAAACCATTCTAACACACATAATAAAGAAAAATAAATATTTACTTGAACTGCATTTCGTTTTTATTTTAAACTCATTGGTTTTTAGTTCTGTAGTAAGTGTTCGGAAATAATATTCATACCAACTCAAACTATTACAAACATAATCAAGGATTGACGTTCAATCACTGTTTCGTCTTCAGATACTACAAGTTAAACATATTTTCAACAATACCAATACGTATATTTGAAAGCAACACAAATAAATTGTATTTGTCTCTCTTTGTTACGATGTTACGTGTTTTCTGTGAACACTAATTAAATCACAGAAGTCGAAATATCCAGATTAGTGGAATTCTGACATTATTGTGGGAAAATTACATTAAATAATATTGGTTGACAACCGTATCTTGAAAAAAAAAATAATGCTGAACAAGGGCACCGGGTGACTTCATATCAACAGATATTATTTGTAATTTTCCCCAATAATGTCAGAATTCCACTTATCTGGATGTAACCATGCACTGAATAAAAAAATAGAATGGAAAATATCTAATATTAATAAAATTGTGAATATATTAATCGTAGCTACTTAACACATTAACAATGGTACATAAGCGTCATGTCTTCAGCAGTATGTCCAATCTTTCCACCCACACATCTATTTGGAATTGAATTACACTTGCCTTGTCCAGATACGTCGATACTAATAGATGATTAATGTTTGGTTTACAAGCGAGAACTCCACTAATCTGATTAGTATAAAAGCAAGAAGAAACAAAATGAACAGTAAAACAGTTTTACAGCATATCTATTGGAGAGACGTACATTTGACGTAAAATGCATTTTAACAATGTTTTGATAAGACATACGTTTGCCTATCAAAGAAAAACTTGATACTTGAAATATTGATCAAGCAGTTTAAATAGTAATTTCAACTTTCTGTTATACAATTGACTTACGGAATATCGCATTGTACATCTTAGGCCTATTACTCTGTCGTCTTTGAGTCACTCTCTGATGCGACCTGTCTTCGGTGTTACTTCAACAAGAGACAAGTCCCCAAATGTTGTTATCAATCAAACTATAATAACAATTCCTTCACAAATAACAAATATTTAATGAAGAAACATACTGATATCTTCAAATAATAGACTCTTCACTTAATCGACAAGTTAGCTTTCTTAACATTTAGGAAATATACACAAAATGTGTTTTTCATATTCTGAAGACAATAAAATTGTCATATCAATACAGTTAGTTACACCAATGATCTAAAAATATTTCGATTGCAACATTTTGAAGTAATTAGACAAGACATTTGTTATTTTTTTCATATTTGGACAAAAATACTAGTCCTCAAGAAATGTAGTTGTCCATCAAACTACTATAATAGTAATGCCTTCATAAAATAGAAATATTTAATGAAGAAACGTAAAGATATACTCTGCATAATCGATAATTTAGTTTTCTCGACCTTCAGAAAATCAACACAAAATGTATTTGTCTAAATCTTAAGATTACAAAATTGTTATATCAATATAGTTTACTTACACATATGATCTAAAATTTTCGATTTTGACATTCTTTCAAATCACTTTTGGGCTCAAATTTTCGTGTTTTTTTTTAAATGTTGATAAAATTTGCACCATTTTTTGCGAAAAATTTAGTAGATTTTGAAAAGTATATCCAAAAAAGGGTTAAATGTTTACGTAGTTACATCAACAGTGTGCTATATATTGCAATATACCTTTTACTTTTCTTCATATTATTTGGGGCAGACCGTCTGGTTACGCTACTGGAATGCTTATATTATGTATACAAGCAGAAACTACTTTTTTAATTTAAAGCTTACCTATTTTAAATACATATGATGGGTTTGCATAACTTATGGATTCATAATCTTTAAAAGTCTTTAAATTAAATTAACTGTGTCAAAAAGAAATATTAACGCATTTCTGTTTTCAATTCTAATTTTGCTTTTTTTTTTTTTTTTTTTTTTATTGTTAGGGTGTGTTTTTTACTTTGTTTGTTTATGGTGTCCATTCCTTATATACATAATATAATGACGGTTTTTGCATGGTCAGTCAAAAGCATATCCGACGCCTTCGGTAATAACTTGAATGAATATGCCAGATGTCAGTTAACAAAACTATGGATGGTATTAGTGAGAATATCCTTAATTAGTTTGATGAGAATTAAATACAGCCAATAGTACCTTATCATCGTTTTTTTTTTTCAAATGCACATTCTGTACCGCCACTTGTTTTTGATTTATTTATGTATTGTATCAATGTTTGCAAAATATGGTAATACACATAATGGGATATCATATGTGCCTTGCTAGACGAAGACAAATACGATGGCCAATGACTGTGGCAAATGTATACGCCGGGACAGTTGTGACGTCATAATTTATGCACATCACCCAACACGTGCGTTTTGGACCCAAACAAACGGTGTGGCCATTTTTGCCACACGTTAAGTCTATGGGGAAAAAACTCCGACTCCGATTTTATACCATAACTTTCGTCTAAAACAAACATAAGGGAAAACATGCCGGCCTATTATGCTGAAGGCTCATTCTCCGATAAACCGTGCAACTTAGGTGTGCATGGGAGATGTTTTAAAAATACTTGATTTTTAACCATTGTATTCCCTATTCGTAAATTTCGTATCTGTCGTTTCGTATCTGTTGGAATCTTTTTTTTAATATTCATTTTTGAGAAAATTAGTTTCCTTACAAACTTGATCTTTACACTAAATTAGGAACTTTACACATACTACACTGTGGTGTAGTATTTTGCTCCTAGTGTACCGCGTTTTGCGAGAAGGCAGCAAAATGTGCGTTTCGTATCTGTTCCGACGTGACAGTCACATAGGTTTTTTTTGATATTAATATCCTTGTAAATCATTACTGTAAATATATAATTCTATATAACATAGATGTTATTCAACACTGAAGTTTACTTGATAAACCTAATGCGGAATCATCCATTAACAAATTCATTTTCACACTTTGTTATCGATTTTTTCGACATGCTTTAAAAAACTCTTATGCCATATCAAATACTTAATATAAATAAACTTTATATGTCATTATCAATACCTATTACGGGCTGTTAAATAGCGTGCATTGCGTTCGATATGCCCGAATATTTTAGGAACGGGGGCACATAAAACATAAAAAGTATGGCTGGCGACATGGGGAAAAGTAACGATTTTGCATTTTCAGATTAATCGTTATCTACTTTCCTGGAATTGTTTAGCTTCACATATGTTACTGATGTGACTCTAATGTATCACCTAAACCACTCAAATCATTTGTAATAGGTTTAACAACATTAAACAAGCAACACGAACATGAGCGACACCAAAACGACAAAGTTGCACACTTTATCGGAGAATAAGCCTGAAGGTTGTGATTACAAACCAGGACAGGACCCCTGTCGTTATTTTTGTCTTCCAATCGAGAAAAATCAGTATGAATTGTATGTTTACGTGTGCCTATTGTGTTAGTACGTATGATTAGTGGACATGATCATTTGTTTGGGTCCAAAACGCACGTGTTGGGTGATGTGCATAAATTATGACGTCACAACTGTCCCGGCGTATTATATGCATGATGGTTTAAATTTAAATACGTTAGCCCAGTTTTTTGTTTTTTTTGGTTACTTTTATCTTGAAAATCTACAACTTCCCGACATTAACGTTCACTAATTACAGACTTGTTTTGCTTTTAGTGACTGCTTCAATCTGGGTAAAGGCCTCAGCACACGGGGACATTTTACAGGATATATATACAATTAATAAAGTTGCGGTCATACTGTTGCAAGTCTATTATTCTACACATTATCGTGGTAGACATGTTTTTGTCTGGGAAAATCGCAGATGATGCCTTGTAATCATCTTTAAAATCAATTTAATGATGAGAGGTTTAACAAGGTAATTGAAAATTTTATAATATACCACTATACGCCGGGGAAGTAGTGATGTCATAATATCACCCAACACGTGCGTTTTGGACCCAAACAAACGGGGTGGACAGTTTTGCCACACGTTAATTCTCTGTAAGGCTCTGGAGCGACTGCTCTGTAAACGTCTTCTTAGATATCTCAATGAGCATAACATTCTGTCAGAAAACCAGTTTGGGTTCCGTCATGGTAGGAGTTGTGAACAAATGTTGGCTAAGTTTTATCATTTTCTCAGCGGTCATCTTGATAACAGTAGAGATTGTAATTTGGTTGATGGAATCTTTCTTGATTTTAGTGCTGCTTTTGATAGTCAAAAGCTTCATAATTATGGTATAAGAGGTAACTTGCTGAGTTGGATTAAAAGTTTTCTTTTAGAAAGAAAACAGCGTGTTGTTTTCCGTGGTTCTTATTCTGAATGGGCTCCAGTTACGTCGGGAGTGCCTCAAGGTTCTGTTCTTGGTCCAATTTTGTTCCTCCTCCTTTTTTTAATTTGCAGATGACCATACTGTTGTGCGTTGTATAAGTTCCATAGATGACCATGCAGCGTTACAGCAAGATCTGGATAGAATCTTCAATTGGACTCTTCAAAATAAACTTCCTCTTAATGCTTCTAAGAGTGCCCGTTGTTCAATTTTCAAGGTCTTTTGGGCACAGTCTATTTGATTATAATCTAGGAGGTGTTTCAATCAAGGTTGTAAATGATTTCATATTACTTGGTGTTGTTTTCAGTTTTTCCCTGTCATTTTCCTCACATGTTGACACTGTCTGCAAAAAGATTTCGCGATTAACTGGTTTTGCCATTAGAATCTCTCGTCATATGCATTGTAGTGCTCTTTTGCATTTATTCAAGGCCCTGATTCTCCCCCACCTTACATATTGTGCTGTTGTTTGGATTACCTGTCAGGTTGGTTTTCTTGAAAGACTGGATAAAAGTCAAAGGAAAATTAAAGGTTTTGATGTATAGGAAAAAATGCCCATCTGACCTCTCATATGAGCGAGCAGAGACTTTTGGAATTTGGTTTGCTTAAGACAAATGATCTTTTCTCTTTCCTGCGTCTAATTTTCTGTTTTAAACTTATCATAGGAATTGGTCCATCTAATTTTCTCCAGTTTTTCAACCTCTAAAGTAAATGAGTCTAGGTATCTTCACACTACTGCTAGGACAAATGCTTGTTTCTACTTTGGAATCAACTTCCCACCTCAGTCCGTTAATCAGTTGCTTTGAACTCGTTTAGGACACTGTGTAAATATTATTTTTTGGGTTGAAGGTTTGCTGCCTATAGGCCCTATATAAGGTGTTTCATGTGTTTAATGACTCAGTATTTGGGTTTATGTATATTTTGTAAATAAGTTTGTATTAATTATTTTAATTTTACTATAATTTGTATCCCCCTGGCTTGAAAAGTAGAAGGGGGATTATGGCATAGTAGTGGATGTCCGCGTCGGCGTTGTTGTTGTTGGCGTTGGCGTTGTGAAAAGGGTTGACATTTGCCTCTAACTTCTGCATACTTCGATAGATTTCAACCAAACTTGGGTCATGGGTGCTTCATGGGAACCCGCATTTGTGGGTGAGGTCAAAGGTCACATACCAAGGTCAAAGGTAATTTGAGGTCAAGTTGTAAAATAGGCTGAAAATGTCAATTTGACCTAATTTGAAAAGTTGAAGTCCGATTGGAACCACATTTGGGTTTATGGATATAATATAAGAATCCTAATATGTTGATGAGGTCAAAGGTCACATACTAGGGTCAAAGGTCATTTGAGGTCAAGTTGTAAAATAGGCTGCAAATGTCAATTTGGCCTAATTTTGAAAAGTTGAAGTCTGATTGGAACCATTATCATGCTTTGAGGTGTCCAAGTGTGGGAAAATATTGGATCCAAAACATGATAATGATAAAATTGGATGATTTACGCCCGATATTTATTGGTCTCGCTATGAGTTTTAAAATATTGGGTCGACTGCGTCTCGCCCAATATTTTTGCAACTTATAGCTCGACCAATAAATATGGGCTCAATCGATCCAATTTTATACCAAACTTGGTTTGTGGATATAATATAAGAATCCTCATATGTTGATGAGGTCAAAGGTCACATCTGAAAGTCAAAGGTCGTATGATTTCAAATTTCCCTAAACTTTCCATTTTTCTGATCGCGTCGGCCAGGGGGATCGTGTGGTTCCGAGAACCAGTATTTTTATTATTTTGTATGGAAAGAAAAACATGTTCCATGTTCGGACTTTCCTAGTCCATTTTTTCTTTCCTTGATTGTCGTAATATATCTTAATGTTTCTTGCATTGTATATATTTTATGACAGTTGAAATGAATATTATACTATATTATGCGTAAACAACAGCTTTGAATACGTAGGATATAGTTAATAAATGCCGATAGCTCATAAGCCAGTTCCGTGGGGAAGCGATGATAACATAAGTTTTCACGAATTGTTGACATAATTTATATAAAAGAACCCAAAAGGTTACTTCTCAGTCAAAAAAACACATGTCAGGTTCATTAATTTTCACATTATTTCAGCACAGCGAGGGCCGAGCTATTTAAAGCGCAAGTCTGAGCTATATGCTCGCTGCTGGTATCAGATGACCCGTCGTCGTGACAAAGGTACTGGTTATCGAAATCGTGGTGCCTGGTTATCGCAATACAAATCGCAGGCAAGTATGAAGAGCCGATATTAGATACATTTCATACACGACATCAACGTATTTATTTCTCCTTGTTTTATCTTTAGTTTTAAAGTCTTAAAAATAATAAATAAATGTCGGTGCTTATATAGCCCTTTTCCAGAATTGATCAAAGCGCTTTACATTTATTCCGTTACCAATAGAATATAACCAACTTCCGCGGCTGCCTTACAATCACGGCGCCTATTGAGTATATTCCTAGTAACTACCCATGATAACGCTTGGGTCGACGAAGCAATTAGGATTAAATGTCTTGCCCAAGGACATAACCCGTTGGCCGTAGCGGGGCTCGAACTCACGACCTACTGATTCGCAGTCCTGCTCTGTTCCACTAGACCACACGAGCTCCTTATAGGTAAAAGATATTTTCCAAATTTCATCAATCTGAGTTTTCATATTTTTGCTAGTGGAATCGACCAAACTGACGTCTTTTTATCTTCTAAAACAAGATTGATGTAGGGTTGAAATTTGTATGTCTAAAAAGGCTCAAAATTGTTGATTTTTTTTATAGAAAATACCATATGATGCATCATTTTTTACCAATAGCAATCACCTTAAGTGAACAAACACTGCACCAATATACTTCCCTTGGTCTATCTCTTTCTTCCATTTATCAAGGGTTTTGATAAGTGCAGTGCTTGTTGAATGTTGTTGTCGAAAGCCAGATTGACCATTATACATCAAGTTACAATCATTTACATATTTGTAGAGTTGCTTGTGGACAATTTTCTCAAGGATCTTGAAGCATATAAGTAAAACAGAAATCGGGCGATAGTTACATAAATCATCTTTATTGCCATTCTTAAAAATTGGTGTTACCCGGGCAATTTTGAGATCATCTGATACACGTACATCGTTGGGTAAGATACATATTAAAAATATTGCACAATATCGGAGAGATTGCTTTGGAAGCATACTTAAGTAACTTAGTACAAACATTGTCAAGTGCACTAGCTTTGTTTGAAGAGATGACATTTAACTCTTCAACAACTTCATCAACCGTAATCTCAGAGAAATAAAATGTATGGACATGATTTCGGTATAAATTGTCATGGTTAACTTCCTTCATATATAATTTCCAATATACATCCATGTGCATCGATGTACATGTGTCTACACGATAACGCATCAACTAGATGTAGATTCACGTTGCGCATTCAACGGCGCGTATGTGTTTATGCCTACGCATTGTACCTATGCGTACTTCCAAGTCGCATGTCAATACGCACGCACACGCAGTGCGCGAGGCGTACGAACGTATCGAGTTGAATGTACATGAATGTACATCTCAGGAATCTACATGAATGTACATTCCGAGTTCTCGTGTAGTTTGCCCCATTATCATGATTTTCGATATGGAAGTCAGTCTTAATGCAAGGATTAATCTTTTAAAAGACTAAAAGAAAAATTGTGAAATTATCGGCACCTACAAAGATCACAGCGCTGTACAAAATACATACATAATTAAAAACAAAAAATACGTACAGATACAACTAATATAGGAAAACCTTTGAATGTAAGATACATGTACAACTAATTAATAATGATGGTAAAATAAACAGGCATTTAAAAGGCGCACTTAAAGCACAAGAAAACACATTGCGCCATAAAAATGATAAAGACTTCATAATTACATTTTTTTTAAATCAACTACAGCCTTAAAAAATAATTTTAAGTAATTTACATAATTCATCAAGCATTGCACAGATGTCGATTTCAAACACATAATGCACACACCCAAAAACATCATACCCTAGTTACATCAAATTCCTAGCACAAAATTACAAACTACTGCATGAGCAGGTTAAGGGTCGGCCGAAGGCGGAATACCGGCAGCCTACCCCTACGGTGGAAAACCGTAGGAGCTATCAAACATACAATACATGATAATGAGCAAAGGATTTGACAAACCGGGATATAATGTTGGAAAATAATTGGAAATTGCACAACTAATACAGCGGACAATAAAAAACATATTGACCTATCACGTCGATTGTATTGTACAGGCCTGTGCATCAGCGCTGTTCGAGTTCATTGCGGATTTCAGTCCGATAAAAGTGAAAAATGATTATATCAAGACATACTGTAAATGTGAAAATACACTAATTCTTATCAACTTTTGGTTGGGGTATTATAGCCTCACTGACAGAAAGAGTAAAAGTTGCATTTGAAATTAGATGGGTAAGCTTGAAATTTCTATCAATTCTTTCCTGCTATTTAAATCTGTAAGAGATTTAATATCAGTCCGACGATCAATCCTTTCGGATTGAAATTCAAATCACAACGATTAATTCTTCTTTTAAACCTTTTGGATTAAAGACAATTTGAATTTCTATGAAGTATTTATTCTAAATCCACAGGGATTATTTAGTCTTTAAGATTTGAATCCCGTGAATTTAGATTTGTTTGTATGATTTGTATCAATGTTTGCATAATATCGGTAATATATGGCATTTGTGTCTTGCTTGACGAAGACATGTTTGACCAAAGACTGTGGCAATGTATTATGTGCATGATGGTTTAAATTTAAATACGTTAGCCCAGTTTATTGTTAACAACCTTTACCTTAATCATCTACAATATTTCCTAACATTAACACTAAATTACAAACTATCTTTCGAGTTGAATGATACAAGGTTGCCAGAAAGAACTTGATTTATTTTTATTGCCTTGTTTCTCCATTTGACAGATCATACTCGGCCTCCAAACACAATTTTTCCTACCAAACATTTGGTCGTGACGTCACCAAATATTTGCCATCCAACTTAAAGTATGAACGGGTAGCAAATATTTGGTCCAATGTATATGGCAATTCAATAGCATGTGCAATCTATATGCGAAATTTTATTTGTGGTCACTCGTCATTTTGACGTCGCGACCAAATGTTTGGTAGCGAAAAATTTGTTTGGAGGCCGAGTATGTTTTCGGCTATATCCTTCATATATGCTTTTCAATAAGGCACGATCCGGAATTTAAACACTTTCATTTGATTTTTAAATCATAAAAAATGAACAAAGAAATCTCAAGTTGCCTTCATTTTAGTAATATTAAGTGTTTTCCATTTCTTTCCATGATCTGTAATACCAGATACACAAAGAAGTAAAATTTCATTATTTTCCATTTTGAAGATGTGTTCCTTTAAAATTCTATTAAAAAAAATAGTATTTTTAAACCATCTGGCCTTGCGTCAAAATATCAAGGATTGGATAAACTACAAAAATAGTGAAAAACATGTATTTTTGCTTAAGCTGCTTTACATATTGAGGAAAGGTTGGGATCATAAAAAAATAATTATATCTTCTTTATTTATGGGAAGGGATTTTTTAATGATTTTAATTGATGAAGTTACACCTATACATTACAAACGCGATCTGGTGGATTAGAAGCCGATGGGTGAGGAGCCATTGAGTTACATGCATAACTGTAAGAAAGTCTGGTTTATAAACACGCATCTTGTAAGAATAATTATTGTAAATGTTGGGGTCATTTTCGATATCACATCCAAATCTATTGTTTTTCACCTGATATATTCTAAACAAAACCAGAAACCAGGGTTTTGATTTGGACCAACAATAGCGCCAGTTCTTAGATTAGTCCCGGAGATTAGTCCCCTAGGGTGCAACAGATTTTCTTCTAGGGTGACCTCAATCCATAGTCCTATGCTGTAATGGATAAATAGAGACGTCAAATGCTTCAGTAAGCACAGATAAACCGAGGGTTCTATAATTGAATACGCCAGAATAAGAACATCCCAACTCCAATAGCTCCCTTCTGTTAATTATACTTATAAAATGTAAATGCGCATGCATACAAATCTCTGAAAATGCTTTCACATCCCTAAAATAGCATTTCCATGTCAATATCCTAATCATAATGTCGCATTTGACCCTGTAGTTGACTTTTTTCGTTATTCTTAGATAACTGTTATATATAGTACATATTTGCTATGTTTAAATAGCCATTAGGCCAAAAAAAAAAAAGAAGTTTGTTTCTGGTAACATGCTTGAAAAGTACAATGCGGTATCAGTGGCGTAGCAAGGAGATCG
>JXSR01S008267.1:37941-50040 GCA_000969725.1 Ophiothrix spiculata
CATTACTATTTGATGGTGTCACCTTCATATTTGATGTCATCTATGTATCATATATCTTGTCCACACGCTCTATACTGACTGTGGGAACATCATCTTCATCCGCTATTTGTGCATCACGTCCACACATGCCATACATCACTATTTAATGGTGTCACCTTCATATTTGATGTCATTTATGAATCATGTCCACAAACTCTATACTTGTCTCTGGGATGCCATCTTCATCTGCATTTTGATGTCCTTTATATGTGCATCGCACCCATGTGCTCCACTCCACACTTTGCTGATCACCTTGCACCGCACCCATGCGCTCCACACCACACTCTACTGATCACCTTGGTCATCATCATATACAATTGCTCCATGCTACACCTTCTGTCTTGCTTTTTGTTGCTTTTAAAAGGGAGTAAGTATTCAAGTGTTAAGGGCGCACACCAGTAAATAACTCCTCCATTGAAATACACGTGAATATGTCTGTCGGAAAAACGTATTTTGAACCTGAAGCCACAAGGTATTCCATTCAAATTTCATACCAATGGAAAGTAGATGGTCGATATTTAATGTTTCAATGTATGGGTGTTTTTATATCTCGTATTTGCGCTACGATGGCCCAAATAGCCCCTTCCCATTTTCTTACCTGTTTTTCAGCTTGAAAACCCATTTTCGCCATTATCATAACCCGAGGAACTACTTTGTGTCGGAAATCAACATTTTGAATACAATCGTATTTATTTTATTCAGAATACGAGTAGCTATCATTTGAAACATAAAACTTGAACAAACACCATAAGATACTCGTACAATAACATAAAACAGGTCCAAATAGTCAACGTTTTTTACCGGAAATCAAACCATTACAGGAATAGCGGATCAATTTACTGGTGTGCGCCCTTGATAGATAATTGTAAATATGTCTGTTTTGCCTCATTCATACAGACGATATCACTCTTCAGCTTCATTCATCTGCTTTCTATATTGTTTAAAGGTGTAGGATCCGATCACATTCTCATTCCCCAGGGCTCAACCGGAAGTAGTGCATTTTTTTTTTATATCAAATGAAAGTATATACTTTTCTGGTTCTAAACCCAAAATTTCACATAAAAAATCTGAATTGATTTCGAGCTACAGCAAAAAGTGTACAGTTATTTTTTATTTCTAATGTATTTACATAACAGCCTCATCCCCAGTGTTGAATACCTTTTTGCTTCTGAAGAGTAAACAAGAAGCAGCATGAGGGTGAAACCTCACCAAATGCATTGCAGAGGTCAAAGCCAATCAGTGGAAAGTAAATTTTACAAATATTAAAACCGGACCCTACACCTTTAAATATCATAAAAGGGATCATTAGATGAATTTTCACATCATTTGAAGTGTTACTGGTAGTAATAACAGCATGTAAAATTTCACAGTCCAATTCAGGCCATATTATCAAAATATTTCTTTCATTATCCGTTTGTCAATTGTAATCCTGGCCCCTGGGTAGCTGGGTCGTGCTGGGATTTTGTCATGAATTTGATTTATACAACTTCTCCGCTAGCTCATTATATATCGAATTCACAACAAATTCCAGGCCCCCAACCATGGGGAATTAAGCCGACTTCCCACCCAGGTCTGCACATGTTACTAGCCCGATAGCCTTCCCCGCATACAGTCACTGCTATTTACAAGTGATGCAAGTCTCCGCCGAAATTCCCAACACGTTTCCTGCTTATTATTTCACCGCCCGACTCAACGACATAGTCTACAACATTTTTACGGCTAGCGGGGACACAATTTGCAAACAAAGTCCCCGCTATGTCTTGCCGACTTCCTGCACGCACTGGGTAGTACCCAGGGGTGGGGATTACAATTGACAGATGCATTATTAAATTTTATTACAAATATTGAAATATGCTGCCCTCATAAGTTGAAACTTAAAAATTTGCATTATCAGCAAAGCTTTAGTAAAGTGGTATTTTATTTTTTAGTTAATCTGCAAGATAATACAATTAGGTTTGATTAAAGAGTATGATTGACACTAATTTACTCATATATCTGGGTATATTTTGTACAGGGAACATGAACCAAGATTAAAGCACCATATAGCCAAGAAGAAGATCCCCTACATTGACAGTAGCGGAGAGCGTATTGTGCCTACCAAACCCAATGGAATCAAGATGGAGAAATTTGTCTTTGATGTCTTTGAATTCTCAATGTAAGTTCTGTTAGTGTAAACAAATTTCAGTGTGTCTATTGCTGTGGCTATACTTTGATCAACACTAAATAGGCGAGAATTATGGGGCTTTACTTCATCCGCGAGAAAATATAATCCCAGTTACACACGCATCGTTTAAAATGATGCCCAAGTCACACGTGCAACGCGCCGTGCGCCTCCTGCAGTTATGCTGTGTCCAGCTACGCACACGCTTATCTGTATCAATTCACGATGTGAAGAGGCCCGCCTATTTGGTGTTGATCAAAGTATAGAACGTCCCGATGGCATCAGAAATGTTAAGTGCACAATCTCAAACCTTGTGGTTGGAAAGTTTACGACAAGCTAAACCAGGTGATAAATTTTTTATCACATCGGTTTTGACTGTTGATGGTTTCAGATGAAATGAGAACATGCGGGGTTAGGTGATGTTATAAGTTGTGGAATGAACTATCCAGTCAGTCTTCCATCTAAGGAGTGTGGATTCTTATAATTATTCCCTTATGGGGGAGATATGGTTGGCGCATTGCACCCCCCCCCCCCCTCGATTTTGACAATGTATCAAAAAGGTCAACCAAAAAGTTCAAAATGGTCCACAAACAGGTGTCAAAACCACAAAACACTATCATAATGTTACTCTGGGGGTAAAATACTACATAGAATGTTGAAAACCACTGAAATTAGTTTCGTGTCAACCAAAATGAAAATTTTTACCTCAAAAAGGTCCACTTTTGAAAATCTTGCACCCCCTTGAAAAAATCTGGGATACGGGCCTTGTTAGAATAACAGAAAGATAGAAGCTTATTCAATGACAATAATATGTATTTGTTTCAGGGATTTTGCTGTATTTGAAGTACTGAGAGAAGATGAATTTTCACCTCTTAAGAACAACGTCAAAGCTGAAAAAGATAATCCCACAACGGCGAGGCATGCCCTCCTCTCGCTTCATCATCGTTGGGTCCTAAATGCAGGAGGGCGCTTTGTTGACAAAGACGGCACACCAATCCCAGCTATTCCAAGGTATGTTTTTCAACATTATCGCCAATTTTTGAGAATATTGGTGAATAGAACAATATTTTATCAAAAAATGTTGGGGTTTTTTTTGGATCAAATGGGAACATGATATAGGAGACTTATTTAATATGAAAAAGTAATTCAGTACAAAACAATCCCCTTTAAACACAAAATGCACATTTCTGCAACATGCTTTTAAACGCAAATATGATGCAAATTTAGTCATAAAGAAAAGGTGCTATGTTATTTATTAGAAGTGAAATTTGGGAATTATGATACTAGGTAAGGTACATCATAAATTCAATTAAAAAGGTATGGTTCATTTTATTACACTTGGTGTTACGTACTCTTGTTGAACTTTGTAATTTTTAGTGTGATATATTTGTGTACATGGTTGATGGAGAAGTGGAAACAAATTCCATAATTGTTTACATATGTGTGCATGCAACCAGGCATTGTTGAATGTGCCCTTGGATAATGATAAGATAACTCTGGTGACCGTACTAAGCAATAACAATGCAAGTGTATTCTGATAAAAATGCATGATTTGGTGTATTAATATATAGCAGAGTATATATCTTCCTCTATGTTTCTGTAAAATTCACATCAAAATACCTTGTGCCCTGTATGCAAGATCACTCTGCATTTAAGCTTATTAATATCGCATGCGTAATTGATTTGTTTTGTGGAGCTTTGTTGTAGATTTGTCGTTTTTGTTTTGCCTCGCAGGTCTTTAACTCCAACCAGTGTTAATTTTCCATCAAGGTATTAACCTACTGATACAATTATAGGCCAAACAAAAATTTATTGTACAGTGTAAACAAAAATCCAGGACAGGGCTTGCATTAACAAACAGTTGGGCCCTGCACTCTGGATTTCCATTTATACTGTCCAATGAATTATTATTTAGCCTATAATCATGAGCATCATTCATAATAACACATGCTGACATCCATATTCAAAGAGTGCTCATCACAGTGTGGTCGTGGTTTGGTTTAGGGCCCTGTTCATATAATAGGAATAAAGGTCGCTACTTTATCATGGTAAATTGTGTTTCAGGAGGACAGGACTTCAATTTGTTAAGGATATTACAGGATAAAATGACAAGATTCAATCCAGAATAATAGTAAATTAGTTGGTTATATTTAACTGAGAACTACTAAAACTGCTCTTAAAAATTTCACAACCTATGCTGTATCAACAAAGCTCTATTTCTTTTTTAAATGCTGTTTAATTGTCAAGATTGTCATTGGGGACTTTGCAGATGACATCAATTTTGATTTTATCATTTCATCTGTTACAGCATTTTCTAAGCTTTAAAATGACAACTTGTTGAAATTGATCAAGGTGATCAAATTTTACAACAGAAAATCTGCTGGAAATTCTTATTATTTTCTTTATTTTTTGCTGCCTATTTTCACCGGTTTCTTGAAAATTGTTCTGTCGCAAAGTCCCCCTTTTCTGGGCGAGTCATCACATACATAAAATAATGACATTCGTGGAAATCTGGACTCTTCATGTAGAATGTAGGTAAAATGGTATATTAGCTTGATAGTTGAAGTTATTATGGGATGGGATTTAATGGAATTATTTTTGTTTTTCCACCAATATTTATTTCATATTTTGAATGAACAGGGTCCTAAGCCATACATTTGCCTACAGATTATTATAAATTTCTGTGAAATACTGGTTTCAGAATCCCTGTTGTGCTTGTTTTTGCAATAGTATATTTTTGCCTTTTAAGTGAATGTACGAGAAAAATGGGACTCTGCATGTGAAGTCAATGCCAAGCTGTTGTTTTTAAGTGATTGATCCATACCCTACTAATAATGGATTGCTTTGAAAGTGACGAAAAGAAGAACTGATTAAATTGTAAGAATATTGCACAAATAAAGACAACTGGATGCTTATCATAATTAATTACTAGTTGTCCTAGGAACAGACTCTTTATTCTTCAGAATCAAGCAAATTATGACCATGACCACAAGGCATTTGCGTGGCAAAAGGATTCAGCTTTCGTCTCCTACATATAGCTCATTGTAGCATATCTTATGTTTACTAGTAATATACAGCAGATATGCTACAATGAATAACATGTACAAGCCAGCAATTGCATCCATGGCGGCCCACATATGTATTTGTGATTGCTTCCCCCTTCCCTTTGATCTATTAAACTAGAAACAAAGCAATCAAACACTAATGTTTTTACTTTTATATTAGTTGCATTGATTAAAGTCTATCTTATAAATAAGCTCCCTGAAAATCGCGTCCAGAATATTCAAACAATTGCGCTTCTACGCAATCCGTGCGTACGCGTAATTCAGAATTTAAATCACCTGACAAAGCTGACGCACGACGATCGTTATGACTGGTCAATTTTCCCCAGTGACAAGAACTTGGCGTGATGATCGCGGGAACAACCTATGACATCCAACTGCGTGAATTGCAGTGTGTCGCGTACGGCGCAGAGTACTACTTGACAACACGCATTAATGAGTAAAAAACCAGCGAAACGGGGAGCTTATTTCTGAGATTTACTTTAATCATCAATGGTGCTAAAAAGCAGTGAATACTATGTCCAAGAAACATGTGTTTGGACAGAGATAGGGCCCATAAAACAACAGCATTGGCGTCTAGTTCATTGACGTCATATTCATGTTGTGGCCTTGAATATACATGCACGCATTTTTGAGTGATGACATTGTTGTTATGTCAAAATCATATTGCAATAACAACAGTCTCTGAATTGACCAAAACTTATGACACAATAATAATATTGTCATCCAAAAACTGTGAGGCTTGACATTGTCACTTATCCTTCCATCATCAACAATCAACAAGGACTCTGAAAGCAGAAATTCATTTTCAAACTGAACCTTGGTTTGAAATAATCACTTTAAACTTTCAATTAGCACACAGTTTCCCAACAGCTTTGATGTGTGTTTTGTTTAGGATTTTTTTTTTAGTTTTTAGATATCTTGGGACTCCCTTATAATGGGGTATTCAGAGTAAATGTAGCATTTTTTTATTTCTAAATTGTCAATAAATCGTTAAGTCCTAGCCATGCGCTAAAACCTTTAATACCATGTGCACACGTCGTTTAACATGCGCGTAATAATACTGTATTCTGCTTTGGCTGTGTACGTCTATGAATTGCTGTAAACGCTAATATTTTTCGCGCTCAGCAATCCTCGCGCACAGCTAATTTTGAATCATTTCACACATTTTTTTTTCTTTTGTGCGATGGTATATATATACCATTTTTTACGGTACATTTATTTTCGCTCAAGGCGAGCAAAGTGCGAAAATTAATGTAGCGCGAAATATACCACTTATACAGTAACAGATAGCGATGGCAAAATAGCACCAAACGAAGGTTCACCAAACAATGGTGTTGGAGTGATATAACTCATAACACACGATATAGTTCAGCCAACGACTGCCATTGGTCATAAGATTTCATTCCCATTGAGAAAATTGAAATATGAAATAAAAGCAGATCATCAAGGATGATTATACATTAACACAGTTACATGAACATTTGTGACTGTCCATCTCAAACGAGCCGTAAATGCAGCAAACTTCGTTTTGCGCTACAAGTGGAAATACAAGGTCGTAATTGGCCAAAATCAATTTTTTTTTGACAGATTCTTAATCCTTGTGCTTACTTCAAAACACCAGCAAAGATTCTATTCAAGAAATTGATCAGAATATATAGAAACAGAAGATAAAGGGCTTACTGATCTTTGAATATGTTTATCTCAGTTAAATATTTTACACCCTGACAACCTTTGACGGACCATAACTTGACTTCTGGAAACCTTGTGAAGTTCATTGAGGTGTCATTTTAATCCTAATAACATGGTCATTTTAAATATTGAAAAAAAAGTGAAAATGGTGAGAGGCTACATTTCAGGCTGGTTTGGGATGGACAGTCTTATTTTCCCAACTGATAATTAACATATTTCATATAAACTGAAGGATGGGGATATTTAGCTAACGTGGTATTTTTTTTCTCAAAATTTAATGTGTAGTGTACAAATTAATTCTTCTGTACTTCTATAGGACAATGCTGTGATCATAAATTGATGTCCTAAGCACACGCTGGACAGTTTGCAACCTGGTTGAAGTGTATGCACTCTTTTTGTAGACTATGACGGAAAGAATTCTTCCAATTTCAAATATGATGTATAAGCGGTTAATGTTAACAGTCCAGTTTCTGACTTCTGAAAAGTTGATGTTGCAGTTTCAGGTACTTTAGGGTTTTATCTAAGAAGCAAAATTTTGTTTGATGATTAAAACTGAGAAAAACAGTATCATTGTAATTTGTTATTTAAATTTTCCCCCCGTATGACATTGTTACATTGGCAAACTGTATGTAGGTGACACGTGTTTTTGTGTAATGCTCGTATTATGCTGTATTGGCCATGTCAACTTAATCCATGCTGTACCTTGGAAACATTGCCTCTTGAAGTAAATGCATCATTGTAATGCATCATATTTGGAATCGCTTTAATTTTTTTGCCCCGGTCATTTGCCAAGCGTTGTTGGCAGGTATCTTGTAGTATCAGGATATTTCTGTGTGTTATTTGCCTCAGAATTAAGTCAGTTCTTTTGAAAGTGGGATTCAAATAAATCTTGCCTAAAAATATAACATGGTTCAAGCATGTAAGAGACGTTGGCCTTTGAAATAACAACAATGGCACTTCATCTTTTTTTATTATTATGGTTCCTCATATCTGCAGCTCTAAACCAGCTTCTGGGAAAGAAGGCAGCAATCGCTTGCATAGGTTCATGTTTGCTTTTTGTGTTTTGAATGAGTTGGGAATTGATAATGGTGACCAGGCTATGGAATGCATGCGGGGGTTCTTCAGATTGAAGCATGACTATTAGATGGGTTTAAGGGAGCAACTATTCATTCATAATGGTTTTTGTACCTAGGCAACTGTTTTACCTTACAATCAGTGCAACAGATTGTTAAGACCAGCTTATCTTACCGTGCATGTTAGGGGCGCACCATTAGATTTCCAGGGGGAGCAGGAAGTTTTTTGGGAAGAAAATTCCCCTCCACAAGCAGAAGAAAAAAAAAACCCTGAACATGAAATAGGCAGAAAAACAGTAATTTCCTGGAAAAAAAATTGCCCCCGAATGGGGCGCAAAAAAAATCACCCCCGAACCCAACTTCCTGCTCCCCGCTTGAAATCTAATTGTGCGCCCCTTAGTCACCACTACTTGATTCGCAACAACCATGTTTCTTGCAATTCAAGTGCATCGCATTTTGTCAGCCATGGGATAGTCCTCCAAAATCACATACCATATTATACTCTATGAATCTTGAAGTATGCAACAAGCAGTCGATTAACACATATAAACCATATGACCATACAAGGAAGTAAATATAGTCTTGAAGAGATTCATCAGGACTGTTCTTTCAACATGATATAAACATTTTCATCATATGTAGTCCAATAAATATCACACTTACATGTGGACATTTCGTCCGCTGCCAGCAGACTTTTTCAACACTAATGGCTAAGTGATGATCTTCTGTTCTTGATAATTGTTAACTGTTGCTTAGTAACAAGGTTACCAGATGATTTCTTAAGAAGATCGTCAAATGTGTGACTCAGATGTTATTGCCCCTCGTCCCTGTCCGGCTTGGATTAAGGACGATCAGGAAACAGGAAAAGACCATGAACAGGGACAAGGGGCAATTGTGCGATATTTATTGGACTAGATTTGATGAAAATGTTTATATCACAGTAAATTAGACTGTATTTCTTTGAATCATGACAATATACCAAATCTTGCTGACTAATCAAATGAAGTTATGTTCATTGTTTGTCCATGTGATAGCAACAAAACTGATAGAGTATAGATATTACACTGTAAAGTGAAATTGCCTCGTTTTGCTACTTGTTTTGTTTCTCGTTTTCGGAAAAACGAGTAGCCGCCTCGTTTTTTAGAAAAACGAGGACTAGTTCCGAAACGAGGAACATTCACTTTACAGTGTTAATTATGCTTTCAAGCCAGCTCTTGACTTCTATCACGGGTATTAGATACATCAGGGGATTGACATGTCATCATATATATATCGATCACAAACATTAGAATACGGTAATATTTGATGCCAAGTGGAAAATCTGTGATATACTTCAACCTGCATGTTACTTAGACCCAAAAAAATGGTGTGCTGCCCTTTGTGGCATTTTTTGAAAAGTCCGGTTGGTCGGACGGAATTGTTTTAAATTTTCCCGAAGGAGATTTGACCTTTTAAATCTGTGATTAGAAGCATATGACAACATGGCAAGCTTACTTGTCAGTTATTTCTTATGTATCATAAAAGATAAGTTAATTTAACACATTAATTGTGAGTTTCTGTATTAGAAACAGCAAGTGTAATACCAAAAAAAAATTACTTTAAAAAAAGGAAAAGATGACCTGATTTTGGCCAGATTTACAGTCGGTAGGAAAAGGCCAACACAACAAAAAAAATTTGCCTTATCGTGATTTAGTGATGTTATATCTCCAGAAGAGCAGATAAATACAAATATGTAACATGTAGGTCGCGACATGTCACAGATTTCCCTAGATTGCATGATACATATTATAAAACTGGCACCATAAATAATGGTGGAGGTTTCCTACTTAGTTTTATACCCGTAGGCCAGTTAAGCCAGACATGAAAAATTATTTTTCTCAAAGTTGAGTGACAAGCCCTTTACAATGAGAGTTTGATTTCCATTTATTGCAACATGCAGCACATATAATCACATTAAATCAACCACCAGATCACAATGCTTTACTACATTACAGCTCTCAGCTGGCCCTCTCCACAATTTTTATGAGCAACATTTTTGTTGGATTCCAATGAATTTTCTAATAACAACAGCTGTTAAAACTTGAATTATGGGATTCTTCTTACTTATTTAAATGTGTTTGATTAAGCTAATGTATTTTCAAATTGAAAACATTTAGAAGTTATTTCATTCTCTATACAAACAATCTCAAGAAGATTTTTGTTGTTGAAAGGTATTCAAGGCCTATACTTGTGAACATTTTTATTAAAAAAACCATGTATTTATTATCACTGCTTGACTATATTCCGATAGATAAATACAGCATTAACATCAATACTAGTAACTTATAAAGCTCTGTATATGTGATATGTTACAGCAAAAGGTACCTTAAGTCCGAAAATTACATTCCGAGATATGGGTCGCTGAAGTTGGAAATAGTGATGAATAGGTCCCCATTTTGAAGTATGTTCTGTCAGGATAACTACTTTTCATGTGCAAAAACACATTCTAAATGTGCAAATTTGAAGATTATTTTGACTAAGCCCATTCCAGCATCAGCACTCATTTTGCCGGAGCTTGTTTGACCATATGCCATTACACATCCATGTTGTTTTGATATCAAAATTGTCTTTGTGATCTTAGCTTGCTAAATATATGGGCTTATTTATCGCTAAATATTCAAAGCTTTTTCCATATATAAGACATAATTTACAGTCAACAAATACACCTTGTTGCTCGGATCATCGTTATCTAACTGAAATCACCACTGGTGATTACGTCTAACTTTAAACCCATTTTTCTCAGAATAACCTTTTTTCCTGTCGGGCTTATATCCAAAACATTTTTGCACATAAGTCCAGAATGGAACATCCTATACTCATGATTGTGGTGTCGTTTTAAAGCTGAGATCACATGCTTTCCAGTCATACCAAAAACTTCATTTTCATTTTTACCCCAAAGCTACCGTTTGCTGTAACACATCACAATAACTGAATTTGAACGCTGATTGTTTGAATGCCTGGTATTGATGCATGCTTAAACCAGCAAAGATTCCAACACACATTTCCACGCACAATCTCCTTTCTTTGTCAAGAAGGCTTGCAAAAGATGCATGAATCAATATGACTTACACAATCATTGCAAATAAAACTGGTAGAAAGTTAAGGCATGTAGAGTTTTGACCAGATTGTAAGACAAAACTTATTATCTGCTGAATTTTATATGCAAAAGGTATATTTAAACTAAACTGAATCAAACAAGTATCAAAATAAATATACAATTTTGCATATAAATCATGTATCAAAAATCAAGAGTATATCTTGCCTGTGCTCATTCATTAGTTAGTCACAAGTTACATTCCAGTTGGTAGTTTTGACTATTTTTTACATCGTCTCCAGGGTCACAGTAGTAATGTAAACTGAAACAAATACTGTATTATTATGGCTTCACCATAATAGTGGTATATCTAGTACCTTAAGAATGATACTTCACAGCTAAATGATACTTATATACTACTGACTAATATTTATTTACTACGGTACTGATTTCTAATGAGAAGCAGTCAAACAATTTTAAAAACATTAACTAAATTCATCCAATACTTAAACACCATGTTTTTTTAGTTCCATTCATTTATGGGGAAATCGCATCTTTACATGTTGTCATCAGTGAATAGGCAATGTGTTTGTACCCTGGGGGTACTCACATATGGAAGTGATGTACGAGTGCCACCAAGCACCTCGGAAGAAGGGGACTTTCGGTGGCAAGTTAGGTAAAAAAGGGGGTCTTTCAGTAACAAATTACAAAAAAATAAATGGGTCTATGGGCAAAATTTTCCTCAAAATAGGGTCTTTCCGGGTCAAAATGGCCAAAAATTTGCAAAATTTCCAATGATTTTTGTGAAATTTTCGACAAATTGAGCAAAAGTTTCAAAAAATTCACCAAATTAAGAAAATGGTGGGTCTTTGAATGACAAAGGTTGTTTTAGTGACAATGATATTTAAAAAATAGGGGGTCATTGAGTGAGTTGGTAAAAATAGGGGGTCATTCGGTGAGAGCGACCCAAAATGAGGGGTCTTTTTGTTAGCACATGGC
>JXSR01S008268.1:15121-25494 GCA_000969725.1 Ophiothrix spiculata
TTGTTTTTATATTATATTTGTTTGTTTTGTATGTTTTATGGAAAATAAAATGAACAATGAAGAAAAAACAATGTTCCACTATTCATTTATGCTATAAAATGTGCAAGTTTCTTTACTTGATAATTTAAACTAAACATTACAATGTTATCTCTAACCTTGTCCTTAGTTCCTGCAGACACAGACATGAAGTAACGTGTGTATCCATCTGGCTCATTTAAAATCTGCCGAACAAAAATAATCAACAATTCATAAAGTAATAAAGTACACGTTAAATTAATTCGATATAATTCGACCTTTTCAAAACACGACTTTCCGAGAATTCCGTAAGCGGACTTTATACTTTCTGGCAATCATTAATGTAATTTTCACGTTAACTTATTGCGTACAAAAACTTGTAATTACGGTTATAACTAACGAGGCATTTTTAGTGTGATGCGCCCTGAGGTGATTTGCAATTTTAAGCATAATTAGCCGATTTCAAATGTAAATGGAGCATATGTTACCGTCAGCCACCAGATGTTCAGAATTAGTGCCTCTAATCATGTATGGGTCGGGATATAAGTATTTTTTACGTTAATTCAAATGAAAATCTTGACCTACCCATTTTGTCGCTTGGAACATTTTGATATCAATAGGATCCCCGGTAATTTCTCCATCGATGACAGCCAGCGAATGGCACGTTGCCATTGCGTATTTGATGGCAGGCGACCTCACATTTTCAACAAGTGATTTCATGTCTAAAAAGCTTACAAAAAGAAGGAAGAAATACGTTATCAACTGGTAATACGGGAGAGTATTTACAAATTAACTGGGTAAAAAACATTACCGGTGTGAAAGGAATCTTAGTCCCCCGGAAATGGTAGTCCGCCTTCCATAGACCATAACGGAGTAAAGCGTGAAACTGATGCTGCGTGAGAGTTGTTAGCCTATAGTTTACTGTACAACCCGGACAATAAGAACGGGAGACTTACATTCCTCCTACACCGGAATTAAAGTAATTGCGCATGCAGTTGATACCCTCTCTCTCAGTCGCAGCTTGGAGAGTGCCGTTGATCATTGCAAGATCAGCGATTCACAGTTGAAGCTATATGTTAATTCCACCATGGTTCTACAAATGTTCCTTCCGCACCTGAAACTGTTCATAGTCTATCCTCTCTTAGTGCCATGAACATCATAATAACACAGCCGTACTTGACCTTCCAGCCTAAGGACTTCCAACAGATGATACCGCCGTTACTTTGATCATATCAAACTATAGGCCTTTCATGGTTCTAAGGGAAAACGTAATAACTTGGGGACGTATTTACAAATTGATTCACTTTAAACCACTACAGGGCTTGGGGAGTACAATATTGAACCGAACTATTGAACCACTATCAAATTATCGGAAATAACGTAGTTTTTTCGCATACGCATGTTTTAATTCTGTAGACCGCTACTTACGATGCTTTGACTGCTTCTCTAATTCCCATCAGATCCAGTCCATCTTCTGTAAGAGTCCCCGTCTACAAACAAAACAGAACAGTGTCGTTACAATTAATTGACAAAAATAGACCAAGTTTCCGTCCCTAACGAATTATTTTTCTGTGCTCAGTTGAACATCATCATTTTTGCAGTTCAACTAAAACATGATGTTTTCCTGGGAGCCAATATTACTGTTTTATAGTTATGCATGGATCTTCCTTATTCTTGGACTTTCAAAAGGGAAAGCCTGTCTAAAACAAAAAGTGAAAATGTGGTTTAGTTTTCCAACTTAAATATTTGCGTAATTCATGCTACTCAAAAGAAAGAAAAAATTAGATTCAAAACGTAAGTTTGAGCTTACACAACGTTCATTTATTCTAGTTTTACAGAGTTTTTGTTTTCAAAATGCTTGAGTTCAGTCATTTTTAAAGTCGTTTGTCGGTAATTAGCGATCGCGACTTGTTGATTTTATAACGTCAGATAAAAAAAACATCTAAGGGAACACTGATTACCAACTGTGTGAAGTCTTTGATTCTCTCACACATTTAAAGAAAGGTTGACACAGTGACACTCACTACCTCTAAACCATTTCAGGCTAAAAATCACAGGACAAGAGCTGTGTGACAGTAGGTCTTACCTTGTCAAAGCAAACAACATCTAACGAGCCACTCGTATTGATTCTTTGAGGGCTGATGCAAAAGATGGACTTCTGTTTCAGTCGCAGTTGCGCGTAAACCATACCAATTGTTAGTGCAGCAGGCAAGGCGGGAGGGACGGCAATTGTTATAACGTCCATAGAACGAAGGATGATCCTGCGAACTGTCGCCTACCAAAAAAGTATTATTTTGAAATGTGAAAATTTGAAAAGAGTTAAGAATTAATAAAATTAATATAAGTTTCAGCGTTAATTTCAGTGCTCAAATTCATGGAACTAAAACTTCAGCATACGCAGGAGATTATCAAAGATTTTATTAGACCGTAGCAACTTCTCAATATCCGGTCAACGCCACAGTGCAAAATTTTTTGTGACCACAGCGTTATCGCTCATTTCGGCTGCACATACATTGTTTGATCTTTCAAAATTCAGATTTTAAAATTCATATGAAAGATCACCGCTAAAGATTAAACAGTCAGTTATAAATTTCATTTTAATATGTCCATCCATTTTGATTTTATGAGCATTTTTCGTTGTTGTTCAAATAATGCTATTATTATCTGAGACACACACCCATTCCCAAAATTTCATACGGGTTGTGAGAAAATATATTTCAAAGTTTAAGCAAGCTGACTTAGTTCTTATTTAGGGAAAATGACATTTCCAAGAAATCTAAAATACATGTGAGAGTAATAATATTGTTTTCCTGAATACATTATTATCAAAGTATGCCAACTTAAAGTAGAGAGTAAGAAGGGATGTTTTCCAGTTCGACATTTTTGTTATGTCAGTAGATCAATGGAAATCCCTGAAAATTTGATGATATACTTTGGCACTCTCTAGAAATGGATCTATAACTTACCCCTTTGAGTGTCATGATCACAATGGCATAGATGAACCCCAGAAAAGCTGATATAATGGAAGTGAACAAATGTATCAAACATTTGAAAAATATAATGCAGTTTAATAATATACAAATATTGAATGCCTGAGAGTGCAATAGTACAAAATATATCATGAGGTCAAATTTGGACTTTTCTATTTCACGAGGCGTAGCCGGGTGAAATGGATCAGTCCAAATTTGACCGAATGATATATTTTGTATTAAATCATGATTGCAGTGATTTGAGCCGTGCAAAAATTATTTTCCATTGCACGGCATAAACAAACCTGTGTGATATCATGATATAAAACAAATATTGAATGCTATGCACGTGCAATAGTATACAAATATTGAATGCCTGAGAGTGCAATAGTACAAAATATATCATTCGGTCAAATTTGGACTGATCCATTCCACGAGGCCTATTGCACGGCTCAAATCACTGTAATTATGATATAATACAAACTTGAACATTAGGCTGCAGAGCATTTACAGCGATGTTTAAAATGTTATTACATTTATTCTCGCATTTTGCAATATGAAACTACTAACAAACACAGCGCATGCTCTAGTGTCGACCGATAAGGACTTTGAGCCAATCAAAATCAACCTCTCAAGTGATGCTCATGGTAGGGAGAATCTGCCTTTGCGTTTTGTCCTTAATTTCAGTCATAAATTAAAACCCCAGCTGCCTTTACAATGTCCACATAGATGGCACTGGGTAATCTTATTCTTACTAAACCTATACAACGCTTCCTAAGTACATAATATTTAGATTGACCGTAGCAGTGCTCGAACTTAGGACCTAAGTATCCTGGGCTCTTCTACGGGCTTGACCACACAAGCTCCCATTATTATCATCCCGATATGATTTGCAAAATAGCACCAGCATACACCAGGTCGTGATATCTATTATTACTTTTGCAATTAGAAAGAAAACAAAATGAAGCAAAAACTGTTAACACATACGTCAAGATATAATTTTGAAGCACGTTGTGAGATTTGTCTGTATATTATTACCTACCCTCCTATTCTACACAGTAACATATTACCTAGCGATGCCAGACACCCAACGAATCGCATAGCATCACGATGCAACTTGAACTCCATGGGTTTAGGGAAGAGAATTGAGCGAACAAGGCTTCCTTTAGTTGTTGCAAAACCTGTTGACAAAGTTGAAAAAAATTGTTCTTATTTTCCAAAAACAAAATCTTGATTCTGTTTGCACTTGATGAACATATGTGTTTTGTTTTTTTCGTATTTTTTTCACTAACAAGAACACTAGTAACTGATCTCTCGATTCAAGACGTTGGTATATATAAAGGTTTGCTCCATTTTACAGTATTGTCTATATAAGTTGAAGTTGTTGAATTTTTATCAAACTATTCAAAATATTGTGAGTTTGTGGTGAAAAGATTCTAAAGACGTCCAATCAGCGTGCAATGAAGGAGTCGTGATCCCGGTCGTGATGGCGTGTACAGGGACATAGACATGCAGGATTATTACAGTACAATTATATATATGAATTTTCATCTTTAGAGTCTACAGAATAAAGTGTTATATTTATTACCTATTTAGTATACAAATATTGAATGCCTGAGAGTGCATACAAAATATATCATGAGGTCAAATTTTGACTTTTCTATTTCACGAGGCGTAGCCGAGTGAAATGGATCAGTCCAAATTTGACAGAATGATTGCACGTGCATAGGCATTCAATATTTGTTTTATATCATGATATCACACAGATTTTTTTCATGCCGTGCAATGGAAAAAATTTCTTGCACGGCTCAAATCACTGCAACCATGATATAATATATAATTGTGCATGAATTTGTGTCGGACTGTAACATAGAAATATGTTTGAGAAAATTTCTACCTGTTTGGACAACGATTGCTCGGACAGGCTCCGCCAATTCTTGTCTAGTCTGTAGGATTCGTGTGCCGCAGAATAAGGTATTGCGCTTGTGTGTAGCACTTGAATAGAACTCCAAGTCATCTGCTATACTGGTGGATGATATCGCCGTCTTCGTCACAGGGACACTTTCACCTATTCAGTAAGAACAAAAAATGTTATAGAATTATGAACCTAGTCATTTTCTCAATACAAAGACTTAATTTTAGAACTGCACCTTTCAGCAATACTGAACGTTTACGCTTTAACTTATCTTAGGTGGATTAAGAGTATCGATGGACCACGTACGGCATAGTTGTTGACAAGCTCAAAGCCACCAAGATACTAACAATGTAGTTATTGTCCGCGCTGGGAAGCGCGGACTATTAGATGTTACATTTCGGCATTCACATGTAGTTTTCCAGGCATGAGGACGAGGATGACATATTCTGAAAAAGCATCTTCTTTCATTTCACAATTTCGATATGTCATGCAACAATAAATATTAAGGGTGATTGAAATCAATAATACTGAAATGTAAACCATGCTTAATTTGTTTTATATCGTATTTTTCATTTGTAAAGGTTGCTGTTTTTCATATTTCCTTACGAACGAGCATTTGCCGTATCACGTGATCATAGATCAGTTTACAAGGGCGCACACCAGTAAATTATCAATCCACGATTCCTGTAACGGTTTGATTTCCGGTAAAAAAACGCTGATTATTTGGACCTGTTTTATGCTGATTTGCGAGTATCTGATGATTTCTGGTAACATTTTATGGTTCAAATGAAAGGTAGATGTGTTCTAAATAAAATGGATACGATGATATTACAATAATTATCACGGTAGGGCATATGAGATTCAGATTAGTATGACCAAAAGGTCAAATTTATTGACTTCAAAAACCAAACATACAGGTTATTATAGTCCAACGAGTTAGCACACATACACAAAAAAACAAATAAGATTTATACAAGTATATAAAAGTAGTAGGGAAAAAAAATATATATAGTAAATTTTACGTGAATAAACCCACAGATGAGATGTTAAAGACAATGAAGTCAAAGATGACCGACCAATCAACTGAGGTCAAATTGCAAAAATACATGACATCCTACATTTCTTACTGGAATTCATTGGTCATTACCTAACTTGCAATTTGGTTACAATAATTATGAAAAACATCACTTCAGATTTTATGCATAATGAGGTCAAAGGTCACAGGGGTCAATAAGCAGGCAAAATCAGTATAATAGCAACTTGTCAATTTCATGATCGCCAAATCAAACAAGACCACTGCTTCAAGAACCATCTGGTTTTATTGGCAACCTATGGTGACCCCTCAAACACGGCATAAGCCAGGGGTTCTCAATTAAATTTGTTGGCGGACCATTAGTACGAACGCCAGTTCAAAAAATACATCTTGGAGGGCCAAATTAAAGGGACTAGCCTAGATTCCACCTAGAATTAAATATTTATGAAAATGCTCTAAACAAAGCTTAAAAGTATAGCAAAATCCAAAAAAGTGCAAAATTTTCAACACAAATGGCTCAAATTGAGAGAGAATTAATTTGTAATATATCATTCTTTGATGGTGGTGTGTTTCCTAAATCTAACTTTTGTACCTCAGATGGATTTACTATATAAATTATCAAACAAAGCTCATGGAAATAATTAAAACATATTAAAAGAGAAACAATTTCATCACAAATAATTTGTTTGGCCATCACAAGTGTAGAAACAAGATTTTTAGCAGTTTTCAAACTAGAAACACTGTTTTCACACCACTTTTTGTCGCCGGCGACAAAAATTAAAGTTGGTAAAGAATTGCAATTTTCTCCAATATTCCTCAAAATCATGGAAAATCACTTGTAGGTTATATTACTATAAACATGTTCAATTGATTCAAGTAAAAAAATATGCAAGTAAAAAATTAGTGGGAGAATCTAGGCCAGTCCCTTTAAGACCCTTTTCAATGCTTTTCCTATATACTTCTGTATTCCAGAGGCGATCGAAGGGCCAAATAAAAGTAGTTTGCGGGCCGGATTTGGCCCGCGGGCCGCTATTTGAGAAGGCCTGACATAAGCATACCGGTGCAAGTAACAACTAGATGAACTTTCGTCTGAAGACCTCGAACCTTGGTCACGTCAAGAGTTGCCAGAGAGGGAGTTCCACCAGATAATTGTTCTTGGGAACAATTACTTCTTGTAGATTGCGCGGATTCACATTGGTGCATGGCACCAAGTATTTCTTGTTGTTCTATTGAAGCTGTGCTCACCGACAGTCAACGAACATCGTTCAAAGATGTACATTTTCAGGGTCAAATGTGAGCACCATTTTTCAATTATGGCTTCACTGCAAATGCCAGGGAACACGTAACACGTGTTCAAAATTGTTACACTTTTTATACACCAGACACGTGTTCAACTTGTCAAAGAATAAAAGAATACATAACATTTCGAATTTTTACAATTTCGAAAGAACGCATGTGTTAGTGTTCAAAGCGGAACACATGAAAACATGCAGGTGTTCATGCATCCCATGTTGTCAATTATTGATATTGTGAATGCACATGTTCAAAACTGAACACTGACGTCTGGTGTCTGATGTGTTCATATTACAATGTTTGAACACGTATTAGGTGTTAAAAAAGTGTAACAAAAATTTAAATATTTGTCATACTACAAAATTATAGGAAACATATAAGCAATGTTTATTTTTTTCTGAAACTTTCAAGTGGTAGCATTCTTATAAAACAAACAGTGAGAATGTGTCGTGAGTGTCAACATATGCCACTGAAACCTGATGACAGAACACTAGTGTCTGGTGTTCGGCAAAATTTGCAGGGTTGAAACGTACGGCATTTGTTTCTGACCGTAATTCGTTAGTTCAAATAAAAAATGATCTAAAGAGACCCAGAGTATTGGTTGTTAAGTTCAACAAGATAGTCACCTATAATAGCCTATACGTCTAACCTAGAACAATTAATGTCCATCGATGAAAGTGCGCATCGGTGATCATCGTTCATCGACATCCACATGTCGAAGCGTGACCAATCGAAGCATCTATCTGTGATGACACCTTAGGTAGCCTACCTGTTAGCATGCTCTCGTTGACGATACAGTTACCACTTATAAGAACCGCATCACTTGACATCATACACCCATGCGGAGGGATATGTATAACATCACCCGGAACTAAATCCTGCTCGGGCAATTCAACAATATTATCTGGGGAAAAAAATAAACAATACTAGCGATGATTATGATAAGTTTCATGAATTATTTTCCTAACGTTTCTTTCTTTCTTTAACAATTTTTTGTTTCTTCCATAGTGCTTTATCTGAGTTTGACTTGGCTATGTAATAAGCATCCGTGGATGACTGACTGCAAAAGTTATCACATGAAGTGACCTCAAATTTGATCTAAGGCCACAGGGGTGAAAAAGATATCAAATTTTAAAAATTCAAACTATTTTTATAGCACTGGCATTATGATGACCTTGAACCAGCAATTGAATGTATCCAATAAACGGTTTATAAAAATAAACGTTTTTTTTAAATTTCCAACTCTAATCGTGACCCGCAGGTCAAATAATATATTCTTAATATAATTTTTACATTATCAACCACACCTTAACAAAACAAAATGCAATTTGTAGGTCGCAGCCTAATCAGCGCCAATATTGCAACATTCAAACAACCGTATAAACGCATAAGGGTGCACTACACTAAATAACTAGCGCTCGCAATCCGGCATTTCTAAAATCGACAAAATTGACTGCCCTCTCATAAATGAGGATCTCAAAACGTATGGAAGGGTAATATCGTATGTTTGGTCAATAATTTGTTCTAATTATAGAGTTAAGTTTATTTAAAGATGCTCTGATGCCATTTTTGATCTCCAGATTACTTTGGTAAAATTTAAAGGGGTTTCCTTAATTTGCGTCTGATTCTGGTAATACAAAATTCGGCTGTCAGTGATAGAGGGAGTTATATATTACTTCAGTGTCCAGTATCTTGACAATGTTGCCTTAATGGTGTACTTTTATCATCATTTTGTGTTAGAGGAGATTATAATCAATTGAGAAAAGGCAGTGTTGAAGCAACCAGTTGCTTTATTATTGAGTTTTCGGGTGTTTTTAGAAAGCCATTTTGTAAGTCAATGGGAAGCTATTTCGTGGTGTGGCACCATAACAAACAACCACCAACACCCGCTGCCCACGCAGGCAATGAGGATAAAGTACCTTGCCCGATAACACAATACGTTGGCACGAGCGGGGCTCGAACACACAACCTATGGATTACGAGACGACGGACGCCTTATCTCCTCGGCCACATGTATCCTTGGTGCCATTTATCATGTTCATGTCCTACATGGAAAATTCTAGATTTTTTGCTACTTGTATAAACAGATTAATAAAAAATATTCCTAAAACTTCTAAGGTACACCGTACCCGTGACGTTTAATTTGGTAGAGAAGCTATAACAAAACGTGCCTAAAATGTTGTTAACTCACTTTTTTGCCTATTGTGGATAAACTATCTTCAAATTACTGAATTAATAAAACAAATACAAAATCGATTTCGATTACTTGCACATATTTTTCAATAGATTTCAAATTGTTGCTACAAAAAAGGGTTTTTGGCTAGTTTTACAAAACGAGATATTTAAGTCATTCATATGACGTTTCTTTTCCTGAACAATGTCCTTGGGGTTCTTAGAAAGTATTAGTATGGGGATGCTCAAATTAGACTTCAGATTTTTGACCATCTCTATACCTCGAAAAGCGTGATTTTGCGACCCAGCTCAGCTCGATACCATTTTTCTAAATTGGGTGCTTTTTGGGGATGAGTTTCCATCTCAGCTCTATACCATTTTCTAGAAAATACACCCTATTTTGCAAATTAGGCGCATTGGGTTTGTGATGAAAACCCAAATAACAATAAACCCAAAATTACGAAAATGCACCCAAAACCTCTGAGATCCCGTCTCCGTGCACTTGATTTTTCTTTCTACTTTATTACTTTTCCAGTTATAATAATAATAATACTGTTATTAAAGTACAAGGCTCTGAGTTCTGACTTCCCTTAAGTTTGGTGTCAGACTGGATGTTGAACGTGGCAAGTAGTTAGCTCAAACGATAAGGCGCTCGCTTGCAGGCCTGCTCGCTTGTGGTGCGGAAGGTCCCGAGTTCGAACCCCGCTGGTGCCAAAACGTTTAAGTGTATACTTGGACAAGGAACTAACTGCTAATTGTCTCGTGGAAACGAAACACGTTCGAAACTCGGCGAGCTGGTGTGGAAAGGAGCTTATTTGGTCAGCGAACATCTTTAAAGTGTGATGAGGCTGCACTTTAAATCACCTGTATTTATTTTATTCATTTATCAGTCCAGTCCAACTGCCCATTTAGGAAAGGTTGCCTGATACGGCAGCACCTTTCCCAATATGGCAAGCATGAATACCCACAATGCACT
>JXSR01S008269.1:7656-20786 GCA_000969725.1 Ophiothrix spiculata
AAAAAAAAAGTAAAACAAAAGAATGAACATACAATTATACTTAAAATTTGGCAAAAATATAGTTACGAATTTCCCCTGCACATGCTGCAACAATCATATAAATATCTTATCTAGATTTCTGTAAGTTTTATGAAAACCACAGAGGGTTTCATTACTCCGGAAACGGTCAAAATATTTGCAACATTTATAAAAGTGGCTCAAATACAGTGAGTTAAAAAGGCCATAATCTAGCCATTTAGTATTGCTATACAGTAAAAAAAAAAGTAAAACAAAAGAATGAACATACAATTATGCGGGATGATAGAAAAAGCTGACCCATACTGCAAATAATGGTAATTCACATGGATAACAATAATAGGAACAAATAGCCCGTCCAGCAATAATATAAAAATCACCAAAGACACAGTTTACGAATAAATTGACCTTAATAAACATAAGATACAAAATGGTAGCATTGTAAAGCTTTATTTTTTAGATATTTTTATGGTAGATACCAAAAGCAACAAAATTCATGTTTTTGACTGAGTAATGTGGTGTAGTAACTGCAACTTTTGGGTTAACAGATGATCAAATTGCAAATATCAGAATGTTGAAATTCGCTCATATAGTTGGAATAAAGATATTTTTACCACTTTTTTATGTAAAGGCAATTTATGATGAATATATCTGGAAACTTATGTTGCTTTTGGTTAGATTTGATAGGTAATCGTGTTGGGTGTGAAATGGAACTCCGAATGTGATCAATTTTCTCATGTACAGGTAAGGGGGCAACAACAAAAATAGGTCAAAAACGTGATTTTTAGGTCAAATTTGATTTCACCCCGCCTTTGACCCCGTCACTTCTTTACTCAAGTTAAGTGGTCATATGGAATGTTTATCTGTAGTAGAGTGATAAGCAAGTGATTGGATGTTTTGTTCACGCTTGACTGCGCCTAGCCTTGCTCCAAGGCGTCAGGCTGTGGACCTACTTCCATATTCCTGTCAAAATCTACATGATCTGTGTATAAGCATTATTTTAATAATTCCTACTCCCAATGTTCATGGCACAGCCTGATGGCATACCTCCCTCTAGGGACGCCTTGTAAAATTCCTAAGTGGATCTTTCGTCAGCTCTATTCTCTCCAATGTAAAATGTTGAAATTTGCCTCCAGAAAAGAGGCAGCCAATAGAAACAGTCTTACTCTGGGTGGTTGTAAATTTAAAACATAACAGGTAGGTTGCCTAGTTATTAATTTAGCTTAGAACAATTAGTTTTCTTGATATTTTACCAAACATGGGCTCCTAATATTAAATCACAATTTGCCTGCAAATAAATGATAAATATGTGAGTATTTATGGTTTTACTTTCTTTACCAGTTTATTGTATTTATTCACTGAAACACCCATGACATAGTGGATCAGTCCAATACACTTTCTTGAATTGCTCAAAACAGTGACCAAAGCTCTGAGCCCCTGTGGTGGTGTTTCATCATCCTGTTAGCAATTTACAAGTCTCAGTTGCTGTGTTGGAATCTGTGATAAACATCAATTGCTTTAGGGTATCTCAGGCCAAGGTAAAACTGCAGTGGTTCTAATTAATAAACTTGACCGAACTTGGCTGTGTTTGTGGAATTTGCCTGCCTCAGTCACTGTTTCTGGATTGTTATCATGTAAATATATTTACATTCTGAAAGAATTTTTATTGAACATTTTGTTTTTCAATTTTCATTGGATTTTTGCTATGTGCTCTTCTTCAGAAATATTAGGGGTTTGGTATCTAGATCCACAATCAGGAAAACACTTTTGTTTTAGAAGTGCAACATTTTCAAACAGTAAACATATAATATTGGAGGGAACATTAATTTCCAATTTGTTGACTTTTATGATTTCATTGCCTTGAAAAATATGAGTTGAGGTGGGATTGGGTGATGGTAGTTATTTTTGTGGATTTTCTTGTACCTTTTGAGGAAGACCTTCTTTGACATTGTCAAATTTGCGAGGGGTTATGCCCAGGTTGCCCATACGGTTTAACTACCCCTGACTACAGGCTTGCCTTGGTGTAAGTTAGGCCTACTGTTAAAGCATGGAGAGTGGGAATTCACCTTTCAGAGAAAACTGTTCAAGCTTGAGAATAAAGAACAACTGAGACTTGGAGCAAGTCTAGACTGCGCCAAGAGAATGCTTGGAAGTAAAGTACAAAATGATCCTTCAGCACCCCTCAAATTACAAAAATACGGTTATGGTGAACTTGGAATGGTTTCCGGCGGTATATTTTGAAGATGTCATATACCGCCAGGGACCATTCGACGTTCACCACAACCCTATTTTTGTAAAGTGAGGGGCGTTAGAGGATCATTTTGTACTTTGCTTCCAAGCATTCTCTTGGCGCAGTCAAGCGTCACCAAGACATTCAATCACATGATTCTCACTCTACTACAGATAAACATTCCATATGACCACTTAACTTGAGTAAAGAAGTGACGGGGTCAAAGGCTGGGTCAAATCAAATTTGACCTAAAAATCACGTTTTTGACCAATTTTTGTTGTTGAGCCCCTACCAGTACATGAGAAAATTGATCACATTCAGAGTTCCATTTAACACCCAACAAGATTATCTATCAAATCTGACCAAAAGCAACATAAGTTTCCAGATATGTTCGTTGTAAATTGACCTTTATATAAAAAAGTGGTAACAATATTTTTATTCCTACTATATGATCAACCGTGTTATAGTACTCAATGATGGGACTAAGATATGTTGGCATTTGAAAATAAAATTAATTGCCAAAATCCTGCACTCTTAAACACCTAGTCAAATTTGACGAGGTGTCGAGTAAAATATGACTTCACTAGATTGTAGTCAAATTGACTAGAATTTTGCTCAAATTCGACTCAATTCTAGTTAATTTGACTAGATATTCTCGTCATGTTGAATAGATTCTGTTCAGATTTGACAGACTAGACCATTCTAGTCAAAATTTTTGACTAGGTTATCTAGTGAAGTCTTTTTTTACACGAGTTTAGTCAGAAATGACTAGATACTTTTAAGAATGTAAATGTACTTCATTTAACGTTTGTGACATCGCACGGATATGGTTTTATGCTCTAAATGATTTAAAATATAACTTCTCTGACATGTTATCGAATTTTGTATTGCACTTTTCACAGAGGATGGGTAATATATTTTCATAAAGTTGTAGGGAATTCTAGCGGCACGATTTCTTTAAAAGCATTTCTTTGTTTGGTAACGTTTAAAACATTTTGGTGTAACGTTTGTGACAATTTTGAGTTAAAATCCTTTCCGTTTGGGAAATACTTTTTCACGCACCAAGTAATAAACGTATTAGTGAAAAAAAGACCCAGATTTATTGCTCGATGTCTAAAAAAGTTGCATTTTTCGTGGATGACCCACTATATTTTCAAATGCATTTAATGCAATTTTGTTTTATGACTTACATGACTTAGAGACGTCCTCCCAAGGGTCTTGGAGATGGCTTTCCAACAACCATACGCCTCCAGTCATCTCTGTTGTATGCCCTGTGACCTGCTGCTGCAATGTTGGTGATGCTGTTATCATCGCAGAATTGCCTGATATCTTCTAACCACTTTTTCTCTGGTCTTCCTCTTGGTCTGTTACCCTCTACTTGTCCATCTAGTAAAATCTTTGGGTATCGATCATTTGACATTCTCTTTATATGACCAAAATATCTCAGTTTCTTTGTCGTGATGGTTGAAATAATGTCTTTAGAGTAATTGAGTCTTTCCCTGATGTCAGTGTTTATGATTCTGTCACGTAGGGTGACCCCCACCCCAGTATTTTGCGTAAGCAAACCATTTCAAAAAGATCTTAGTCTTTGTTGATCTGCTTTCTTCATTGTCCACGTTTCCGCACTGTATGTTACTATTGAAAGAATTAAAACTCTGTATAGTTCAAGTTTGGTCGTATGTCTGATATCCATTGAACTCCAAATTAGATTAATTGTTGCATTGCTCCCATTGCCAGTCCAATTCTCCTTTTGATGCCTTTATACTTGTTGGGTTTTCTGATATAACTCCTCCCAGATAAATAAAGTTTTCTACTTGATTCAAAGATTTTCCATCAGTCTTTTTTATGTCGATTGAGACTTTTTCTCTGTTTATTACTTGCACTTCAGTTTTGCTGAAATTGATTGTCAATCCAAACCTTTTGCTGAAAAAGTCGACTTTGGAGACTAGGAATTGAAGATCTTCTTTGGAATCGGCCAAGACTACAATATCATCCGCAAAGCGTGGGTTGTTAATGTATTGCCCGTTTACCTTTGCCATGATCTGTTTTGCTTTATTTCTTGAGATAATTATAAAATATAGACTCTGTCAAAAAATGTTGAACATCGGATTAACGCCTTTGGAGATATGATTGAATAAATGTTTTGTGCGGAAATACTTTCGGGCGTGAGTGTATATTATTAGTTTGACAAAACACGATGTTTCTAAATGAAGATCAAGGAATTAAGTATGCAAACGCTTTTGGAATTTGTTTTTTTTTACCCACTTTAATATTTGCATCCCTAAGTGGGATAATGTGTCATTTCCATTGTAATTTCAGAGTCCACTTAATATACATAGCACTATAACAAAAGGTGCAGGCAAATATTGTGAAATTATTTAAAAGTGAAGATTGTATCAATAAAGACTCGAACACATGTGACGTTGGACAGAAAAATCTTTTGTACACAATATGTAGCATATATATTTAATTTTCTTTATCTAAACATTCTTGTATTTACAGACAAGGAAGACCCGACTATATCAAGTATGCCCAATGATGTTAAACAAGATACAGACAGTGGTTCCGTGACTGCAGTTGTGACCTGGACATCCCCTACAGCAAGTGACAATTCTGGTGTAGTAACCCTTACGTCCAGTCATGACTCTGGTGACACGTTCCCTATGGGTAACACAAAAGTTACATTCACGGCTACAGATGCAGGAGAAAATCAAGTCACTGCTTCATTTACCATCACTGTCAAAGGTTTGTTGATACCTGCTGATGGATGGTTTCATTCTTGTTTACTTACAAAATTAGTAAACAAAAGTTCGTAAATCTGTCATTTTGGTCGTGGAATCAAGCATAGGAATTGCCAAATTTATTTAGTTTTGATATAGTTTATCTACCGATGTGAAAGGAATCTTAGTCTCCCTGAAATGGTAGTCCGCCTTCCGTAGACCATAGGGAGTAAAGCGTGAAACTAATGTTGCATGAGAGTTGTTAGCCTATACTTTACTGTACAACCCGGACAATAAGAACAAGGGACTTACATTCCTGGTACATCGGCCCTGATATAAATCATACCCAAATAATGGGGTAAGTTGGAAAATGCATCTTTATTTATACCCCTTAACGATAAGTAAGCATTTTTTGGTTAATATCACCACCCGTATTGATGAATTAAAACGGTAATAAAGCTTATTTATTCATATTGTTATGGACATTAGGGTTGTATATAAACATCGAGTTTGTATCACACATAATCTGTAAAACAAATGCATTATGTAAATAATTCGAATTTTCTCTCAATTTGAACTCGTGCAGACAATGAAGACCCGTCCATATCAAACACGCCATCTGATGTTAAACAAGATACAGACAGTGGGTCTGGGACTGCAATTGTGTCCTGGACATCCCCTATAGCAAGTGACAATTCTGGTGTAGTGATCATGACATCGAGTTATAAATCTGGTGACGTCTTCAATATAGGTGCTACAACGGTTACATTCACAGCAACAGATGCATCTGGCAACAAAATTGAGTCTTCATTTACAATCAGTATTGAAGGTTCGTTCGTCGTTAACAATTTGTATTTCCTTGGAAAAATAATGTTATAGGTATACCTGGTTTTTGATGAGTTCATTTATTATCAGTATTTATTTAATGTCATAAGAAAGTCGGAACTAAATATGTCTGTATCCGTTATTTATGGCTGTGCATAATATATTTAATTTCTATTTTCTATTAAAGTATGCGTATGTCCTCTTTATCTGACCATTCTTGTACTACAGACAACGAAGACCCGACTATATCAAAAATGCCCACTGATATAACACAATTTTCAAACATTGGTTCTGCGACTGCCGCTGTGACCTTTACATCCCCTACAGCAAGTGATAATTCTGGTGAAGTGACCCTGACATCGAGTCATGAATCTGGAGACAGGTTCTCTATAGGTGATACAACAGTAACATTCACGGCAACAGATGCAGCTGGCAACCAAGTCACGGCTTCGTTTACTATTTCCATTATTTCTATTGAAGGTTTGTCCACTTTCATTTTGCTCAATTTACTTCCGCGCAATTCATTCTCAATCAATCGAAGACGTATAGATATCAGTGATACGCAGTAATTAATGCCAAATTTATGCGTATACATGTATGTCATTGGATGGCTTATGGAGGATGATTGTGACATTAGGCCATTTTAAGACTATATTCTGTTCCCATTGATTTTGTATGTTGATTAAATGAATTTGGTCAGTAATGAGCATTATAGATGGGTAATCAAACAAAATCTTCCATACAAAATCCTAAATTCTTTTTCTATTAAAAAATACACTTCCCTTCATTCGAAAATGCTTGTTCATACAGATAACGAAGACCCGTCTATATCCGGTATGCCCACTAATGTTATACAAAACACAGACAGTGGTTCTGCAACTGCTGTTGTGACCTGGATATCACCAACAGCAAGTGACAATTCCGGTGTAGTGACCCTGACATCGAGTCATAATTCTGGTGACGTGTTTTCAATAGATGACACAACGGTTACATTCACAGCGACAGATGCAGCTGGCAACAACGTCAAGGCTTCATTTGTCATAACCGTTAAAGGTTTGTTCACTCGATCAACTGAAGATGTGGAGCTTTCTGTATAAATTATGCAGTATAGTGAACTTTGCAAGTGGGGAATGAAATTGCCGCTAACTATTCCAGGATAGGAACAAATGAAAAATCCAAAACGGTTTACATCCATTTTGCACTTTTGGAGAAAAGGGCAAAAAACTGCTAGGACATCGAAATGTATCGCAACATTCCTGATAATGATTTTAGTAATTCTTTACCAATATGTCTTTAAAAACAAGGTGCAATTTAGATAATTCATCAAATAGAATTTTAAATAGGCTATTGATCTTTGTTGAAAATGGGTGTAAGCTATTTTGCAGGACAGCTCATTAAATTTCAACTTAAAAACCACCTATCTTCCATTTTTTTTTTGCAAAATTTCAATTCTTTATAAAGCTATGATATGCTTTATAAATACCAAATTCCAACATCTGGGCATGTTTAATAAAAAAGTTACCATATATGGGCATTATGTCCTTTTATGTCAAAAAATGGTCATACGATTGCCATCTTTGGGCATAAAAGTAACATTATCCAGATTAAAACCCACTTAGGGAGATTTTTATAACAAAACATTTTGCCAGGATGATTTACAAGTTAAAGGTCTGTAAAAATATTGCGTTCGTTTAGGGGTTGGCTAATTAAAGGCCTGATATGGCACTCTTGCGTTCTCTTCCATATAACTTTTGTTTGATTTTTTTGTTATTTTGATGTAGATTAGTATAATAGTTTTTATGGAAATAATATTGAACTTGATTGAATTTGGTTCGTTGTTCAAAGAGTGTATGTACTTCATAAATAATATGATAGGTACACCTGTTGTTTGATTGGTTGTTTTGTACACCGTCAAAAAAAAAAGGATTGAAATGACTTTATTTATTAAAGGTGTAGGTTCTCTATAACATTCTCATTCCCAAGGTCCAAACCGACAGTAATGAAAATAAATATTTTTTAGATTGTAAATCCAAAATTTGATCTCACATTTCTTTATAGTTTGGTAGATATAGCATAAAATATAAAATAAAATATTGGTTTACCCATCTTTTATGTCTTTTTTATTTACATAACAGCCTCATCCCCAGGGTTGCATACTTCCTTTTGCCTAATAAGAGAAAACAAACCTTGCACACTGCATTTCAAAGGTCAAGCAAGGTTAATGAGTTGAAAAGTAAATTGTACACATGTTAACATATGATCCTACACCTTTTTCCCTCGTCTACTCAGGCTATTTTTTTTGTATCACGTCTATCCATGGGGGGTTCCATCCCACCGGTATTTTGTTTTTAAACGGAACCGCATATTAACTTGGTTTTGCTATCACTAGATTGGTATTGTCCTCTCCTATCTAACGGAACTAAGATCACACAAATTGTCCAAGACGTTACGTTATTATGACGTAATAAAGTTTGTCCGGATGGAAAAATCGGGATTCTGGCAAACATGGCCGTCAAATTCAAAATTCAAAATGTTGCTGAAGGTTTTTGTTTTTGTTTTGTTTTTGCTAATAAAGAGGGGAAATAATTCTAACATGCCCTGCAAGTTTTACCTTCATAGCATGCATATATTATTAAAAATAGATTTAAACATTTTCGGGGCCTCACCAACCCCCCTTCAACCGAACTTTGACGACCTACCCGTACCCCCACCTTAGGTGGTACCTCCCTAATGTTTTCATCAAAATAATACAAAGGGGATGTAAAAGAGATTACCCAAATGCCTGTGGTCGGTTGCTGTTAAGTTTTTATGCAACATACCACCCCACCCCCGGGTAGACGAGGGTTCATGTGGAATATAACTTAATTTAATATATCATTTAGGTTAAAAAAGTTGACTAATGTAAATAGCACCAACACGAGTATGAAATTGATCGCATAACAGTTGCAGGAAGTAACATTTTGCATACAACGGTCGGTAATGAGCATTATAGTTGGGTAATCAAACAAAATCTTCCATACAAAATCCTAAAGTCTATTTCTATTAAAAATACACTTCCCTTCATTTAAAAATGCTTATTCATACAGATATCGAAGACCCGTCTATATCCGGTATGCCCACTAATGTTATTCAAGACACAGACAGTGGTTCTGCAACTGCTGTCGTGACCTGGATATCACCTACAGCAACTGACAATTCTGGTGTAGTGACCCTGATATCGAGTCATCATTCTGGTGACGCGTTCTCAATAGATGACACAACGGTTACATTCACAGCAACAGATGCAGCTGGCAACCAAGTCAAGGCTTCGTTTGTCATAACCGTCCAAGGTTTGTTTACTTCATTTTGTTTAATATACATCCCATCTACTCGTATTATAGCGTAATAGACTTTTACTGCATAGATGATGTCCAATTCGATCAACTGATTCAGATGTAGAGCTTTCTGTATAAATTATGCAGTATAGTGAACTTTGCAAGTGGGGAATGAAAATTCCGCTTACTATCCTGGTTGAGAACAAATGAAAAATCCAGAAATAAAAGGGAAATGAACAAAAGAGAAAAGAGGGAATGGAGGAAAGAAAAAGAGCAGATACGAGGGAAGGATAAAATGATCAACAATCAAAAAGTAATTGTTACATTCCCCGTTCCGAACTGATTATTGATTCCCGGCAAGTAACCTTGGTGCCGCAGCTACAAAGTCAATATTTTTATAAGTCGTTCTTTTTATCGAACTACTAAAAGGATTTTTTTTTTACATTTTTTTTCCCAGAATTTCTTTAATGATAGACAGATATTTAGAGCAAATTACCATTACACATGCTTATGTTTAACAAGAATTCATTGAAATCCATGCAATGTTTATTTTTATAACAACAATGTATCAATAGATAATGAAAAACCTTCAATTTCTGGGATGCCCAATGATATGACTGCTGAAGCCACAACTTCCACCAATGGAATAGTGACCTGGACCAAACCTACTGCTAGTGATAATTCCGGTTTAGTGACCCTTACATCAAGCCATCGTTCCGGTGACACGTTTGCAATTGGAACGACGACCGTAACATACACTGCTACTGATGCAGCTGGAAACAAGGCTACTGACACATTTCTGATCACGGTTACCATTGCAGGTAATAAGCTAGTAAAAATACGAAATGGGGTGAATCGAATTGTTAAAGTAACGACATTAACAGGATAATATCAACAATTTATTTTCAAAAAATATCTAGTAAATTCTACTTGGTGGAAAAAATATAAAATTCATTGTCCCTTGTGTAAAACGAGGTAAAATCATTAAATAACTAACTTTTCTGTCATATTTGTTATTAAACTGTCCAATCGGACAATTATTTTGTATCCAAATTCTGAAAAAATGGTATTTTTACCATTCAAGTTTGAAACATTCTTGTAATGTTCAAGTACAGTTTTATAGTTGAAAAATTAGTACTATAGAACTTATCACGTATGTCTGCTTTAATGATAGACTACAAATAACATTTTAGTATGCGTTGGAACTAAAAGTTTTAAAATAGCGGCCAAATAAACCTCATAAAGATATACTGAAGGGGGAAGATACCCAAGGAATTGAAATTTGATTTAAACAATCGTTATTTTAAGGGGTGTAAGCACCTTACTCAATGTTACGTTTTTGCAAGTTTATTTTGTACCATAACTTTTGAAGAAAGTGCTTAAAGTAAATAAAAGTATACATTTTCAGATAGGAATTTTCACAAGGAACATGATGGTGATGCTGATTTTTGGCCAAAAAACACATTTTTTGAGAAAATCACAAAATACACATTTTTTGGCCATTTGGATTTCCAACCAAGCTAAAAATAACATTTTTTTTAAATGACCTAGGAATGGGAATTTTAATTTTAAACACCCACTCGGATGTTGAGTCATTTTATTTTTTAGAATTATGGCCAATTTTTTGATTGTCATGCCAAATAAGGTCAAAAATTTACTTTTTAAAGAAAGATACAAACTTGAATGGTGAAATGCCATTTTTAGAATTCGATCATGTTGAATTTCACAGAGAAGATGACTTGGGGATAAAAATAACTTTTAGAATGGACAGCTGAATAACAAATATAACAGTCAATACCAGCTATTTTATGATTTTATTACCATTTACACAAGGGACGGAAAATTTTGTAATTGTCTAGACTGTCGCTGGCAGCTATTTGTATTTATACAAATTAGACACTGTTTCACCAAGTAGATTTTTCTAGATTTTCGATATGTTGTTGTATACATTTGTCTAATAATATCATGTAATTATCATTGTTTTTTCAATTTTGTTTTACCTAAGGCCGTTATTTTCATTAAAAAGCCAAGTATGTAATCCATAAAATGATTACCCACTGAAGCAAATTGTAATTAGATAAGCATCTCCTCTTAATCAACCAGGCCCGTGTTAAGCTCAATAAGGCCGGCATTACCTGACTTCAACTTTAATTTTCCAAGAGTAGACTTGATTATGCACCTCTAAATAATTTCAAAACATATAATGATTATTTTACAATAATATTGAGGTGAACAATCAAACCTACGGGCGCCATTTTGGAAAATTAAGGCTGTGGCCATGTTGCGGCCGGTCGCACAAAGTTGTGCTCCAACGCCTAAATAATATTTAGATAGTGACCTATTGTTCACCCGCCAAAGATGACGTAGCCCAAGTAAGATATATGGTCTTAAGTAATATAGTCAGGTTTGAAGAACAAAGAAAAATGCATCAACTCAACATTAAGTACATTATTCTCACACTCTATTAGGCACGGTTCCCAATTTATGACGGAATGTCTTCCGACATACGAAAAAAAGGATTGGCGCAATTTGTTAACATCATTCAATACACTCTAAAACATCTGTTTTTTGAATCATGATTCAATATTTTTCTGCATCATGATGCAAGACAATTGCGTCAAGCCCTTTCGTATGACTACAAAACTTTCGTCATGAACTGGGAACCGTGCCTTTGAAGGCTGACCATGACTTTTGGTTCACACCAGCATGACCAGGGGTATCGTCCATTGTTCACACCAGGTGTATCGTCCATATGCACATGCTATTAAATTTTATTAACATACGCTCTATATAACTAACTATAGCGATTAAAATTCTGCTAATATTATCAAAAAAGTAAAACCGCTACATTTTATCTCCCAACAAGAGTGATGTATTTTACATCGTTTGAGAGATGCATTGTCATCGTTATAGCTACAATGTGATCAACAGCTATAAGTCTATTTTGTTATCAAAATTTGTCAATTTTGCTTTCTACAGGATGCAACTCTCCTGTTCCCTTGGGTATGAGTGATGGATCGATACTAGATGATCGTATCACATCATCCGACTTCTATGGTTCTGGGTTTGACCCATATAAAGCAAGACTGGGGTCGCCAAATTACTGGTGGAGTCAAGAAGGCAATCCCTGGATCCAGGTGGAGTTGATACAGACTGTACTACTCACGGGATTGCAGACACAGGGGAATGGTGGTGGTGGATGGACGTCAGAAATCATGGTCCAGGTCGGCATGGTCTCCAATCAACTGGCATATATCAAGAACAACGACTGGACGAACAAGGTGATTTAATTTCTTGTAGTTTCCACATAAAGCTCAAAACTCAATCGTTGGTTGCATGCCGGTTCTGGACGGTTGGCTATTGATTATTCCGTCTGAGACGCCCAGAACCGCCCAGTACCGGCAGGCAATCGCCGGTTGAGTTTCGAAGCAACCCCTAGGCAATATTATGCAAGACTTTCTTATTTGTATTTATCGTCATATATGTGTGTATATGATAAAAACTATGTGTCCTGCAGTTATTTAGCGTTAATTTTAAAGTCAAAAGCAACTTAAAATAAAATAAATAACAAGAGAAATACAGCCGACCGAACGACCGACCCCAATCAACCATTTCATACCTAACAGTCATATACATGTGACATTATCATATAAAGTTAATTTAAACCGATACGAAAATAAAACTGTAACATCGACGATCACATCACATACTGTTCTATATGACAAAAGACGTATTTTGAGAAAATCGCATTTGAAAATTCGTACGTAGACTTTGTGTCATAGAAGAGCTGTTGCATTAAAGTTTTCTTCTGATACTAGTATTTTTTTAAATAAAAGACTTCAAAGTTTTATTATGTTGAATTTCAAATAAAAATACTACTTAAAACCCTATTTAATGTAGCTCTGAACTTATAGTCTATTTTATATAGATCTGTATGTGAAAATTATTTTCATCGCGAAGTTCATATAGCGCACCGTATAGATCTGTACCTATGTGATGCGTTGTTTACGCTATACTTTAGTACGT
>JXSR01S008269.1:68167-82582 GCA_000969725.1 Ophiothrix spiculata
AATCAGTACGAACTTTTTATATTTTGAAAATAATAAGTACCAAACTAATCTGAAGAGCTCTTTGACTGAGAGAGCCGCAATCAAACTATAGACTTTTGTGGTGCAGTTAACCAAGTTCCCAGCCTAGATTCAATTCAGAAGAGGACTAAATTTCAGTTACCTGCATGAAATGAGCATTAAGACACAAGCGGTTTGATTTAACTTGCTGTAGCTAAATATATTCCACTAGATTATTCCACGTACTATTATCTTTCTATTTGTGACTGCCTACTATATTTCATCTACTCCTAGGGGCTTCAAAGCTAAATTTGATTTCTAGACTTCTTCTTTCTGGTAATATTTTACTTTTTACCAATATTACCAATATTTAGTATTCATCTACTAGCTTATCTACTTTTCCTACTTGAAATTCAGATTATGTATCCTGGTAATCCTTTGATATTTTTTGATAGGTAGCACCAAATTCACACATCATATGGCAGGATAGATTTCTTCGTTTGCATTCAAGATTGTTGATTCTATATACATAACCTACTAACTTTTCTGCCAATAATTTACTATCCCGGCTCAAGTCTGCTTAATCGAAAATAATAACAAAAGCTATTTGCCACACCGCGATAACACTTGTGCAATACATCTGACCTTAAACAGAACACAAAGAAATTTCATCACAACCCTTATGCTAGATTGAGCAAAATGTCTTGCTTACTTTTAACCTAAAGGCTCTGTCACACATCACCGTATAGAGCAAAACGTACGCCTAACGTACTTAATCCCACTTTTGTTCTGTTTTATGCATTGATGTCCGTCATATGTTCGTTACAAGTACGTTCAATACGTTATCCATACGGTCTGTCCGTTATGTATACGTTTAATTCGTTATTCATACGGTGGCGGTCCGTTTAGCACACGTTCAATATGTAAAACTTTTGTACGTTATTCATACGTTTTGCTCTATACGGTGATGTCTGACAGAGCCTTTAAGGTTTAAACTAAGTGCTTGCATCAAGTCTCCTTTATTTGCTCCTAGATGCCTTTAATTGAGCGAATTCCAACTGAAAGCCAGTTATCACAATACTAACCAAATTTTACAACTTAAAAATCTAATCATTAAGTTATAAACCATCGCTTAATCAGAGTAATGTTTGGCTTTACCCTGAAATGCCAAAGTCAACTTTCTTAAAATAGATTAGGATAATTGCATTTTGAGCATAGATTATTAAAATTGGAATTCTTTAAATTTCTTTATAAGAAGAATATCAGTCTTATTATGTCACAAGCCCAGACTATACGATCTTTTTTACCAATGAAAAGGTCACAGATAATTAAAATCATAACCTAAGGAAAATTTTAGCTCGAACGACATTTGGTATGAATTAAAATTTTAGCTCGAACGACATTTGGTATGAATTAAAATTCTTTTTAAATTAGTTTTGATCTTATTTGGTATGACTTAAAATTCCATTATTCATTGTCATTCATCAGTGAGATCATGCAAATATGACTCCTTGGCCGATGATTCTGGTTCTGGCTCTTGTACTGCTCAACGTTCCTTGTGTAGCCAAACGAGCAGGTAGTGCATTAATGTGTTGTTTTTTATTTATGTGGTTGGTTACAGAGTTCTTAAATTGTTCCTTGTCAGTTATTTGAGTTATATGTCTTGGTAAACAGTTCCAGTCAGCAAAAGTCCGTGGGATGAAAGAATATTTGAAACAGTTCTTGTTTTTGCCGATGAATTTACTAGTAAACGTTTGTATCCATATTAAGCAAGAAGAAGTTACCAACCAGCAATGGAATAGGCTTATCCTACAATTATCACTAATCTGCATGTATGTTGAAACAGTTATTCCTTAATTGAGATGAATTCTTCATTTTCTTGCAACTTCACAGCAAGCAATGCTATTTGAAATCAACGTATTATCAATAATGCATATGGCTATTGGACTATGATGTATCTGGAGTATAAAATTCACCACTGCATTACCCCAAACCAGTATTGTAGAGAGCAGTTCCAAGTATCATCTAGAAAACCTATGGATACTATGTATCTGCATATGAGTATAACAATCTGCCATTGTATTACTCCACTGCTGGTTTTGCCTAGCATTGAGGAGAGCAAAAATTGTAACACCTCTCGGTTCAGCATAAAAGCATGTATGAGAATTGTTAGTTCTCTTTCCACTCTTAAGCAAGGCGATTTACCGCTTGAGTGATTATCAACAGGCCTCCACATTGATATGACAAAACATTACCCCATAACAGCATAAAACATTTATGGCCCCTATAAACTGGGCAGCTTTGCTAAATAAGTGGGGGATCAGCATTTAAAGTGGGTGTTCATATAGTAATCAATATTACCTAACCTGTTAGTAGGGATGTCAATTAGACAAAATCCGTGCTAGGTTCAAGTACCTTAACTTTAGACTCCTCAAGGACGGGTTCAATAATGTTTAAAATAATTAAAAATGTATCTATTGAAAAAATTGAGTTTTTTTAATATTGAGGGGGGTTCTTTTTTAGTTTTCAATCATAAAACAAGTATATTATAATTGATTGAATGTTCGTATGTTTTCATAAATGAGCAGCTCCGTGTGAAAATGGACCAGAGGTTGCAGTGCAAACTTAAATTAAGCACTGTTGTGCGGTATAGCGCGTTGTACAAAAATGGAATTTCGCGACGTGATTCACTCCCTTTTAGGCAAAATGTAAACTACTATTTTAAAGGAGATTGATCCATTGTTCCATTTAAGAAGGACACTTTTTAAAAACCACCTCTTGTACTTCACTGCAATAGTTTGAATCCCCAGACCACCGCCCCGGTCAGAGATCTCCCAATACTTTTACAATTCTTGGATGACACAAGACGTCTCCGAAAAAATGTCCTGCATCATTACAACCGGTAGATATTCGTGATCAAAATGGTAAATTTTTAAACTTCCAACAACGTATGAATCACTTCGCGAAATTGCGAAATGTCCTCCAAACCCCGGTCCAAACCAATACTACCGAACTCTCCGACGTGTTTTATAAGTCCCCGCCATCAATGGAGATAATCCTTGGAGCTGATGTATACCCGGCATCTCCCGGCACAAAGCTGCAAAACACGACGACTCTTTCTTTCGTCTTTTTGGATGGTAAAAGTTAAAATATTTGTGAATTTGGTTCAATATCATACTGTTACTCACATGCACCACTCTTTCATGTCATTAATCCAGTAAAAATCATTCCAATATTGTAGATATAAGCACTTTTTAAAGATTTCGGGAGTAAGTATACTTAATGTAATTGCCATTGTTTCCCGTACCTTACTGGTTTAACCATGAAAGTTGGGATTTCCTGGTTTAACGTAAGTGGCTGTGCTGAGTTTGTTTATTCATCCTACTCCCGTTGTATAACTGTAACAGCTTGTCAAACGGGTCCATTTTGTTGAAATTGTACAAATGACCTCAAATTTGAACGGATATTTTCAATACGAAGTGAGACATGGGAATTTTTTGGACGCTTAGCTACTGTCTAAGCTATGAGGGTGTTTTTTTTTCAGACTCATAGCGAGACCAATATATCTGTGTATCATGCGAAGGAATCCATCCAATTTTATCATTATTGGGTTCTGAGAATCTGAACCAAAAATATCAATTTTCAACAAAATGTTAAACTTAAATTTTGAACTCGAAAATTTTCGAACTCAAATATTTTGAAAACAAAAAATTCAGGTAGAAAATTTTGGAACTCGAAAATTAGAAACTCAAAAAGTTTGGAACTTGAAAGGTTGAAACTCGGAAATTTTGAACTCGAAAATTTGAACTCGAAAATTTGGAACTCGAAAAATTTGGAACTCGAAATTTTGAACTCAAATTTTGAATTCGAAAAATTTGAACTCGAAATTGTTGTACTCAAAAATTTGAGCTCGAAAATTTTGGAACTCAAAAATTTTAACATTTCAAAAATTTGAAAATGACAACCAGAACCATCCTTCAAATCATTTCTGAAAGTATCTTACACATTTATGATCACTTCAATACAATTCACAGTTTTAACATAGCAATGTATGGAGTAACATCGTAATGTGATGCAGAGGTGTCCAAGTGCCAGGGAAATCGGTCACCGATTTCACTTGAGGTTTTCAGATACCCAAAATAATTGGTTTCCAATGTTATACAGTAAAGAATAGGATGACAGATTCTCAAAACATAATAATGGTCCAAATCGGCTATTGCGTTCCAGTGATAGTTTAAGTGTTGCCAGAAGAAAGAAAGAAAGAAGAAACCGGTCAAAAACAGAACCCTGCCGCATTTAGAAATATGTCAAAAACAATACCCTCCCGAAGTCTACCATAGTTGATATAGGGTAATAAACAATATAGTGTATATAATATATTTATCGGTAGGTAATGTTTGAGTTTGGTTATCATACCAATATTTCTTGAGACGGTCTTTATAATTGCATCAGTATTAAATTTTCATCCGTTTTGACTTCATAATCCCCCGTTCATGAAAACGAAATGACTAAATACTCTCATCATTTTTTACAAATTAAAGACAAAGAATTGTATATACTATTGTTTGTGGCAGTAATTCGTGAACGCGTACTCAAAGTCGTGAGCGTAAACGCGGACCGTTTCCCCCATTTCCTTGGAAATGTACGCTTGCGTTGGAGATGACTGCATGATCGCCACTTTCAACGCGTTCACGAATTAAATCAATAAACAATATCAGCTACGATGATTCTGAATTTCAAATTGGCACAGCATGTATTTTTAAAAATGTTTGGCCTATTTGTTATGAGTAATTATCATTTGATACAAACTGTTTTACATTGACCAATAAATAAGATTGTTTTTTTTAAACAAAAATCATCTGATTTAATTAATCAATTAGTGATTATCGAATAATTATCAAATCAATTAATAATTTAACCTTTATTGAGCCGGGCTTTTCCGACCCACCTCACAGCCGGAGGAAGGGGGACTCCCCCTACCCCACACACACACACTTATGATCCCGGTAACCGATAGACAAATTACCAAGATACTTGTGGATAGGTATGACCCTCACATGTCCAATGGTACAAAAAAAAAGGAAAAAGAAAAAGGACCTTGTATGACGTCACAGTGTTGTCATAAGTGACGTCATGTCAAAAATCGCGAAAATCATCAAAAATCGCCAAAAAAAATCAGATGTGTGTCAAAGTATGCTTACACATGTTCTTGCTCCAAATAAAACAAATACATAATATAGAACATATTGAAAGCAAAAAACACGATTTGTGTGTAATTCCCATTGAAAATCAGTTTTTGGTCAGTTTGTCGTTTGACCCAGCGTGCCATTACTCAACGCCACGTTCCAACCCTAGGTCAGATTTTGACAAAAGTGGTCTTAAAATAAGTGCAAGACTTGAAGAAAAATGTCAAGAAGTTTCAGCGCGAAAAAATAACACTGAACCGGCGGATGTATAATAACGACAAATGTCGGAGTAGTCTACCAGCCAACAGCAAATATTATGCCTAAAAAAACGTTTTGTGGGCAAAACTTGTTACAGCTTTGCATCCGCGTGGAATTATATCCTCAGTATATAAATCAGTTTTTGGCCCCAAAATGATCTTTATTCAAAATCAAATCATTCATTTAGGTAAATCGAATCACAAAAACATCTGTCTACAGTATTTTGGGACTTAACTTCATTTTTGAGGTTAATTTTGACCAAAAATGGTCCAAAAAGGTAAAATATAACCCAAATTTAGTGATTTTGGTATATGTCTTCATTCTTTTTCCAAATGTTTGTTCAACGAGTAAAAAATCATCGTGTATTATAATGTTGTGTCAAAAAATCAATTAGCGTCAAATTTAATACCCTTTTTTGGTAATAATTGATCAAATATGGCAGAAAAATGCGGAAACATGACCAAAAAGGGTTAAACTGTGAACAAGTTTTTATTAAGTCTACAATATAAGGGTCATATAACAGTCCTTTGCACTAGCCAGGAGTAAACCAAATTAATTTTATTAGGTTTCTTATGACCCTCAAACACAATCCGAATGTTCCCAAAAATAAAAACTGGTCTCAAGCAAGATTTGAATCCAAGATGGCCGCCAAAATTCCCGCCAAAATACTATATTTTCATCATAATTGCCTAAAAGTATCTTGAAAACACCTTATGTTCAAAATTATTATCGGAAAATGGCTTCTTAAGCTATAACAAATACATCTGACGTTAAATCATGTCATATGCATATTTCAAATACAAGATGACCACCAAAATGGCTGCCAAAATAGCCATTTTCAATAAATTCGACCAAAACAGCTTTTAAACTGCCTGATTTATATTTAACAGAGATACATAATCAACCTGAAATAATATTTAGGGTTACAGCAAGATCATTTGCCCCTAATTTTATTGTAAGTTTGTATCAAAATCAAAATGGTGCCTGTTCTAAGATCCAAAATGGCCGCCAAAATGTGGAAAATGGGTTAGAGACACTTTAAAACGGGAACCAAAACATCATAAATGTCCAAAATATTCGATGGAAAACGGCTTTGAGGGAAACAATAGCATCTCAAATAAGGGTTTCCAAGTTTCAAATTAAAGATAGAGCCTGTTCCGAGATCCAAAATGGCCGCCAAATACGATTTTAGGCACAAAAATTGGTTTTAATGGATTCTAATCAGTTTCAAATGCAAGAAATGTTCAAAAAATGATTGGAAATGGCTTTTAGGATAAACATAAGATTATTTCTTTCCATACTTGGGTGTTAACATGTTTAAAACTCAATATGGAGCCTGCACTAACATTCAAAATGGTTGCCAAAGTATATACGATTTTAGGCACAAAATGGATTAAAGTGACTTTTAAACGGTATCAAAAACACCAAATATTTCAATATTTTCTATGGAAATTGTTTTTGAGGATCGATAACAATGAGATCAGAAATGGCTGCTGAAATCAGATTTAAGACACAAAACTGGGTTATCACAATTAAAATGGTGCCTATTATGAGATTCAAAATGACCGCCAAAATACGTTTTTCATGAGCAAAAAGGGTTAGAGGCACTTTAAAACAATATCAAAAACACCAGATGTTTAAAATATTCGATGGAAAATAGTTTTGAGGGTATAATAGTACCATTTCTTCTCAAATAAGGTGGTTAGCATGTTTCAAATCCAATAGTTTTTTATATGGAGCCTGTTGTGAGAATTAAAATGGTTGCCAAAATATGATTGTAGGCACAAATATAGATTAAAGTGATTTTTAACCCTCAAAGAGCCGTGCTTTTTCGACCCACCTCACAGCCGGGGGGGAGGGATTATTCTCCCCCTTCCGATCTCGGAAACCGATTGACGAAACATCAAGTGTAGGGTACTGGTGGATAGCTACGACCCTCACGAGTCCATCGGTACAAAAACAATTGGTCCTAACCCTAGGTCCGATTTTCACAAAAATGGTCTTAAAATAAGCGCAAGGCTTTAAGGAAAAAAGTCAAGAAGTTTCAGCGCAAAAAAATAACAACCGGCGGAGGTATAACAAAAAATCGGAGGGGGTGGGCGGATTCTGCCCCCCCCCCCACCCCCGGTACTTTTAGGGTTAAATGGTATCAAAAATGCCAAATAGTTAATATAGTCTTTTAAAATTGGTTTAGAGGGTAACAAGAAGGTCATTTCTTCCAAAATAAGGGTCTTACCATGTTTTTCATCGTCTGAAACTGATTTTTTACCATATTCGTGTTTTTTTCATGATTTTTGGCTATTTTGGGTCATTTTGACCACTAAATCAAACAAAATAACTTTACCATCCACCCACACGCTAATGTTCACCCCTTGAGGATATGATTCCACGTGGATGGAAAGCTGTAACAAGTTTTGCCCTGTTATGTGAAACTGAATTATTTGTTTTTGTTGATTAATTAATTGTTTAATTAGAGAAGCTTAATTATTGAAATCTTTGATTGCTACAGAAAGGGACTTTTTTCTGAAAGATTCATATGTTGCAATTTTAGGTGATTTCCCATTCTATTTTAATAGGCAATTGATTGCATGAAAATATCAGGTGATCATTGGGAATTCCCCAAAGTTTCAGAAATAGAGTTGTTTACTTGAATATTTAATTACTTGGGAATTCCCCCACATAGAGAACTGTACAATATGCTATGTCAAATATATGAATGATGTCGTTGGGGAATTTTGAGAAAATGTTGAAACTGGCCCGGAGCTTGATCAGATTTGGGCAGAAGTTGACTTTGCTTGATCGGAGCTAGATGGATGTTTTGGGTGGATTTTTGACAGGTTAAAGTTGAATTGACTTCAACGTTTTGACTACTTCTGGAGAAGTTGATTTTGGTGGACAATTTTACAGTGGAGAGGAGTTTGCTAATTAAACTTTGAAAGGAGATTGGAGATAACGATAGTTGGAGGATTAAAGACAAACTGTTATTTTAATATTTAATTTCCGAGTGGATTATGTGCGTTGGATTCAGTTTTTAAGCCAAGTGGAGCTTCGTTGCGATTGCTGGATTATTGTGTGGAAATCGCCATTTGATTTCGCAAGGAAACTTTTGGATTTACCTTTTGCCAGCTGGATTTCGGAACTTGTGAATTGCAAGAATACGCCTGCAAGTTTTCACGATTTTAATACCGTGGACATTAATGAACAATCTCGGACTATAGCGTGGAATATAAACATTTTTGACAAATCCTATAGGAACGCGCGGACTTCGCAGCGGTATCTCAAAACTGTAAGTTAAGGTAACATTTAAGATATTAATATTTGTAAACTGTGCTGAAAGAAAGTACACATTGTATTAAATTAGTAAAAACTTATTCCAAATTTTCAGTGTATTTATTTTGTTCCATTTGGGAACCCGTAAGGTGAATTTGGCCTTGGTCATTTAACATCTTTGACCGTAACAGCCCACAAAACGTATTTTTAAGCATAATATTTGCTGTTGGCTGGTAGACTAGAGGGGGATGCTGTGGATTCCGACCCCCGGCTCTTTTAGGGTTAACACATAATTGAAATACAGATTTTGTTTATTTATTTTATACAGATTGACAGACAGTCATCAAAAGGAGGCCGACAAAATGTTACGAACATTGACATCACCATATCTGGTTCGGGTTATGGGCTTGATTAAGCATCCTAATGGTTTCGACATTGTTATGGAGTTCGTTGACAATGGGTCATTGAAGGATTTCGAAGCGAAATACATGAAATGTGATTGTTGGGCACGAAAGATCAAGATGATACAGGACATCGCATATGGAATGAATTTTCTACACACTTTAAACCAACCCATAACTCACTGCGATCTTAAACTCGAGAATGTTTTCGTCGGGAACGGCCTTGAAGCAAAGGTAAGCACAAATATGGTGTTGCCAGGCGCATATATGATAAACATTGGTCATTTTTAAGTCTCCCAAATGAGGGTGGGGGGAAGGGGGTTACCACCACCCCACAGCAAAATCCAGACAAAGAAGCACGCCATCTGATGACAATCCTATCAATACTTTTCTAGTTCATTACCATTTCCGGATTTTGCCGAACATACACGATGATTTTCTGGGCTTCCGACTGTCTCATGCGGTAAAACGATCATTATGAGAAAACTATTAAACAGTAATATTTTTAGATGCCGAAAATTGATTTAAATTTGAGAAAGTTCTGAGTTTTCTGATATAAGTCGCTAGTTTTCCAGTGTGAATGACACCTTAATAAATATAACTGGAACAATGGCAAGTTCGTGTGTTTTGCATATTTTTCATGTTTTAATAGCAGGGCATTCCTCTCTATAGTGACGATCATGCATCATCAGTTCAGTCTTTGTTCTTTAGGGCTCATTCTCCGATAAAGCGTGCAACTTTGGTCTCAGGAACTACTAATAACTCATGGAAAACATACAAAATCCATAAACTCTTAAGGTTTCTGAAGAAGAAACAGTGCATGGGAGACTGTTTAAAATACTTGACTTTTGTTAACCTTTGTATTCCTTTTTCTTTAAAATTACGTTTCTGTCGTTACGTATCTGTTTGAATCTTCTCTTTAATATTCATTTTTGTGAAAATTAGTTTTCTTATAAACTTGATCTTTACACTTAATTAGGACCTCTTATACACATAATACACTGTGATGAAGTATTTTGGCTCACTGTGTACCGCAGTTTGCGAGAAGGCAGCAGAATGTACATTACGTGTCTGTTTCAAAGTCATCGTCATATAGGGGTTTATTGATATTTAAATTATTACTGTCAATATATAATTTTATACAACATAACATACAAAGTTTTAGACTTGGTTATATCAGCTTACATGCTTGACACACAGTTATACCAATACATATAGAATAATCATTTTCTTCCTCAATTAATTGGATTAGCATTGGCACTTAATTCTGTGACACTTAACATGTTTGAGACTGCTTTGAGATAATCCTTCCTATGGACTATATCTTTAATCAATATGTATTGGTATAACTGTGTGTAATGTTCATTCTGCTACTAGCTTCTGATGAGCGAGGGTTGGCCTGTAGGCCTCCCTTGCGAAACAAATTTGTCAAGCATGTAAGCTGATATAACCAAGTTTAAAACTTTGTATTACGCTCCCTTAGGGTTGAACACTTTACCAATTGGATGGTTTTAAATATACTTGGATATTACTATAACATAACATATGTTATACAACTCTCAAGTTTACTTGATAAACCTAAGGCGGAATCATCCATCAACAAATTTATTTTCACACTTTGTTATCGATTATGATTATCTGTTTGCAATATTGGCGACATTCTTTCAAAAAGCTCGTATGCCATATCAAATACTTAATATGATTAAACTTTCTATGTCATAATCAATACATATTACGGGCTGCTAAATAGTGTGCATTATGTTTGATATGCTCGAATATTTTAGGAATGGGGTCACAGGAAACATGAACAGCATGGCTGGCGACATGGGGAAAAGCATAGATTTTGCATTTTCAGATTTATCGTTATCTACTTTCCTGGCATGTTAATATGTATAGCTTCACACATGTAACTAATGTGACTCTAATGTGTTAACCAAACCACTCAAATAATTTGTAATATGCTTAATAACGTTAAACAAGTAACACGAACATGAGCAACACCTAAACGGCAAAGTTGCACACTTTATCGGAGATAACACAATTCAAGCGATCTTTAAATTATCATTTAAATTCTTTCAAATGGTCTGTAAATGAAACCAGGGGATCTTTTGAATATTTTGATTCGAATTTTTTTTTTCAAATCTACAGGTTATGAATTCCCGTCGTAAAAGCCTTTCTCAAAAAATAAATCTACAGGTCTTTGTATCGCCATTTTGTTTAAAGAGTCCCAAAAAAGTATCGCCTCGTCTCGACAAAATGGCTCGTGCGCCAATACGGTACTCGCAAACGTATTTTGAAGATATTGTGAACAAGCGCTGGAATTTCAGCTTTCATTTGACACTCTATTTTTGATAATTGACTGAGAAACACCGAAGTTATGAACATTTAAAACCCTCAAGGTCAATTTTTAAAAGATGCTAATTTCATTTTTTGCACCGTACAAACCAGTAGCGCAGACCTAATGATCAAGAGGTGAGTTTGGTCACTGAAGCTCGCGTTTTTTTTTTCTAAACCATATGTCATTGGATTCTTACCATCATCCGTCAAGATATTGTTTTGTTTTCATCTTATTAATGATAAGAAACAATATAAAACTTCAGAGTTAGCTGGTAGGCATTTGTAGCCTTAAAAAAAAAACCGCGCATCGTTATTCGTCCTCTGTGTGGCCTGGTATCTGCGCCATGTCTTTAAATGCCAGTAATGACTATACCCATTGAATGTCGTTTCGCTCGTTTTATGTCGTTTTTTCATTATTTATAACAATGAATTAATTAAAAATTCATGAAAAAAATCCATATCTTGATTATTGTTGATAGAAAATGCTTAGATACCAATGACCGCGTGTTTCAGAGACTAAACTCACCTCATTATCATCCTTACTCTTGCGTTACTGGTTTGTACAGTGCGGACACTGAAATTAGCAACTTTTAAAAATCGACCTCGAGGGTTTCAAAAGTTCATAACTTCAATGTTTCTCAGTCAATAGTCAAAAATAAGGTGTCAAATGAAAGCTGAAATTCCAGCGCTTGTACAAATATTCTTTAAATCACGTTTCCGAGTATTGTATTGGCACACGAGCTATTTTTTCGAGACGAGGCGATACTTTTTTGGGAGTCTTTATATTATTAATTTTGGAGAATGCAGGTCAGGGCATAAATCTTTAACTTTCTTAGTTTCAGACATACAAGGTAATGCCATCAAATAACAGATAGGTTCAAAACATATATTAGCATATATATTTATGTTTTAGCTTATTTGGGTTGCAATGTAATAAGCTTGTGCACTTTTGCAATGCTACAATTGCTTACGGCCATGCAGTCTGGCATAGTGCCAAGGCTTAAAACTGCCTGCATATTGCTCATTCATTATTGAATGTGAGCACTTTGGTGTGCATGGTCCGTGCTGACTGTCCGCTGCTGTATTTTTGACCTACACCGTGGTGAATTTCACTTCCGTAATTACCAACTTGAAGTTGCTAATGAAGTTCATTTGGCAACCCGGGGTAATCATAGTCAGTTGATATATTTTAAGCCAAGGCATGTTTAATTGTAGTATAATGAAGTATGTTATCTGTATCGATTTTCCTAGCTTTGCAAAGGCGATGACATTTGAAGACAAGGGCATTTCACAAAAACCTGGACTTCATAGTTATAATTTCAAATTCATCTGAATAGTATAAATTTGGTGTCAAATTAAAGCTGAAATCCTTTATCTTAAGGACGTCAAGCACGAATTTCAAAAGGATCATGTTTTGAATGCTAAATTATTAATTATGTAAATTAGTTCATTTTAACCAAAAATTAGCTAAATTTTACTAAACAAAACACAATCTTATTCATAGGAATTGAATTGAAAATATCATGTTTTGTTGTTTCTTTCTTTCTTTTTTTTTTTTAACAGTAATTCAATAATTAGACTGTATGAAATTTGTCCAAAAATTTAGTTTTGTCATTGCACTTCTTGGTATGCTTCTGTGGCTTTTGGAAATTTGCATTTCCTGTTGTCCTTCCGTTACCACGAATTATCAATTGTGCAAATTAGTTCGTTTTACCCAAAAATTAACTAAATTTTACAAAACAAAAAACAATCTTTATAGAATTGAATTGAAAATATCATGTTTTTTTACAATTATTAAATAATTAGACTGTATGAAAGTTGTCCAAAAATTTGATTTTTTCATTGCATTTATTGCTTTGCTTCTGTAGCTTTTGGAAATTTGCATTTCCTGTTGCCCTTCCGTTACCATGAAATTTCTAAAAATGTGAATAACCTTTAAGGTTGAAGCGTAAAATTATTAATAATTTATATTCAAAGCCAAAGGCAAAATATCATACTATTAAAACAATTTCTGATCTTACCCCTTATTAATTAAAGTTGATTAATGTTTGTCATTCCGTTACCACGATATGGTATAGGAAGGACAAATTGGCTCAAAGTTTTTAAGTTTACAACAGTTACTATTCACTCATTTGCTTTCCCCCACAAACTTGATTTCTATATTTATTTAGAAGTGATCTTACATGCAGCAGTTGATAGAGCGGGACTAAAGACCTACACCTGACTAGCAACGACTGGTCTACATAGGCCTACATAATTCAGTCGGGGCCACTCGCCCGATCGAGCGTACTGCTGCATGCAGCGGTACGCTCGATTGGGCGAGTGCCTGTATTGCTGGATAGAGCGTGCCCGCTGCAATAAGCAACATCACCGGTTCCTCTGGTATTCTCTATAGTTGTCTTGTGAAATTTTTGTTATGATGCATGACATTTATCGCTATTTGTTATTTACGTTCATTCCCTACACAACAAAATTGCCTGTGTGGCTTCAAAGAACTTTAAAAATGTAGTAAATGTGTGCGGGTGTATCCCGGTATGCGCACCTTATGTCGAACAGCTTCCTAAACTAACCTTGCTCTATCATACTATAATAACTGTTACACCCCGATAACGTGACAACTATTTTGCATGGCAACTGATGTGCGCGTCAGATAGATCAGTCTGGAAACATCTATAATAATAGGACATTTGTGAAAGAGTTCCATATATACTTTGACTTCGGGACCCTTGCCTCGTCTCATTTATGTACATCAAACTTATGTAAAAAATGTAATTACTGTTATTAAAGGCTAAAATCAAACAGAATTTGAATCAAGTATGTATAATGAGGGACATCAATGGGTGGGTATTTTCAGACTTTCTACATAGGGCAAGGGAAATTGTATGGATACCAAGATACAACATGGAAAATGTACTGTGAATTTAAGTACAATAACGTTGTCAAGATTGAAGAAACTTCTTTTTTTA
>JXSR01S008269.1:107875-119781 GCA_000969725.1 Ophiothrix spiculata
ATGAGCTCTATATATAGTACCAATAATTGAATTCATCTTAATTTTATTTCCTATTTCAATACAACATGATTCAAAGTGTGGATTTGCTTTGCAAAGATCTTGTCGAAGCTTAAACTGTACATCATCCGATATCAAGATGCCAACACCACCCTTTTCACGTCCAGTTCTATTTGTATATTCAAAATTATATCCGGGTAACTTGTAGTAGTTAATGGGTTTATCTTTAAAGTGTGTTTCTAATAATCCGATGGCGGTAAACTTGTGATCTAGTGTACTTAAGCATAATTTAAGTTGATCAAAGTTTTTACTAATGCTTCTAATATTAACATTTAGCAATGAGAAGAAATCTTGGTGGTCTAGTAACATTGTTTCAATTGACTATTTATTACGTAAATGCATTTAACATTTGACTGGTATCGGTATCCAATTCAGATTCTTTAGTCATGTTTTCATATCGTAATGGGTCAAATGCCATGTCATCATATTTTTTAAAGTCTGCGCCAATAGTAGTTACACCACTATTTAAATTATCAATATCTTTTTCAATAACATTAACATTGGAATCATTTTTAGTACAATTAGGATATTCCCATTCCCCGGGAACTAATCGCTTGATTAAATTTATCAAGAAATGAATTGTAATCGTCAGTAGCATTGACACCGTCTAATACTTCATTCCAGACAACTCTAGACTATGCAACTTTAAATAGAGACAAACAATAAACAATAAAGACAAAAACTAAGTTTAAAAATTGCAATTTCTTTATTTGCAAATGCTAATTTTCGTGTTTTTTTAGATATGTTTATTGTGCATATCTTCTTAGACATATCTTTTTCCTGAAATATTAAAGTTATCCGACGTTCCAATCTTTATGAAAAAGTAACATCATGTCTTTTCATATTTTGGAACAACACATAGTGCAGTCGGGGCCACTCGCATGATTATTTTTAGTTATTAGTGAATGTCTGTTTTGAAGTATTGACCAGTTCAAAAAAAAAATCACCGGGGAATTTTAGTAACGGTAAAAGTGGAATGGTTCGTCGCGAGTACGCCATAAGGAGCGTGCTCGCTCGATTGAGCGATACAAAGTTGATTTTCGATATTATTTTATCATGTGTTATTAACACTTAACTGAATAAGGTACCCCACACTTCCGTTAGTGCATAAGGGGGGGGGGGGTCCATAGTACCCACCCCTCCTTATAAAAACCACTTTCCCGCCCGACATTTTAATAATTTTTACACCATATATAGGTACTTATCACAACCATATTTCAGAAAAAAAATATACGTGTCATTTTTAAATGGCGGCCAAATAACCGATTTTCGTCACGCGAAATCTCGAAAACCCACTTCCCGAAGGAATTTTCCAATGAAATGTGGCTTAAATTAGGAGATCATGAATACATCCCCCCCCCCTAAATGCTAATTAATGCTAATTACCTCGAAAACGACGCGGTCGATTTCATTTTTTTTTTCGCCAAAAGAAGCGGAACTACTATATAGGCTATTACATAAAATAACAGCCCCAAATATTTGCGGCGTTTAATAGCGAGAACCGAAAAACCAAATGTTGTATACCATGGACCCCCTCCCCTTATGCAGTTAAGTGTTAATGTTTGACAATTAGGTCTAAATGCACTGTTATCAACAAAATACCGTGTATACATGTATTTGTTTTAGTTTCTGTTACGCTTCATCGTGACAATGTGGATGATAAATTGGGACAAATTATTATTAATTCTGATTTAGAGACGAATGCAACTTACATGTTAACATTTTTTAGCTAATCATATCTGTTTGGTTTGTGGTAAATGCCGTGTTTTGAAGTAAAAATATATTAACGTGCTTTATATTAAACTAAACTCTAACAATTGGAAACAATACTCTAGGATTTTTATGGGTTAATCGAACTCGTATCATTTTATACAATATTAGGATTTGCGAATGTCAGCAAAGGAATTTCTGCTTGAAGCAAATGCCCCTTTTAATAACTTTCATTACTCATAGTGGGCATTAGATATAATATCTACTATAATATTCTTTAATGTTGTTTATTTAGTCTGTGTCTCCCGGATGTACGGATGTAAGTCGTCCTCATCTTCCTCATGTAACCTCAGAACCGCTACTTCTTCTGCCACTTCCAGCACCTCATAGTACAGCTTCAAGTAGTCTTTTTTGTGTTACTGGTCTTCAGTTTCTTAAGACTTTTATCCAGTTCTCGAAGTCCTGCCTCCTTATAACGAGTTTCAAAATGTCATCTTTTATTTCATTCTTTGTCACGTACGCTACATTTTCTCCATGTTCCCGCTCTGCCTTTGTTATGTACATTTTTTTTAAATTATTTTACTACCGAATAAACCACTCTCAATAAGATCATCCTTGTACTGTTGGTAACATGCTTTCATTGTTTCAAGGTTGTCTAAGCTTTCTTCACCAGTTATGTTTGTCGTCCTTTTTGCTTGGAGCAGTGATTCCAGCAGTCCCGAATCACGGATTTCAGGCCGAAACATCGTTTCTTCATGTTACTACTGCTTGTCGAGTTGATTCCTGCAGAGTTGAGACACTTCGCTTTCACGTTTAAAGTTCATCTGTCTTTCGACGTACTCTGATCCAGGTGTTTGAAGTTACTGCCCCAGGAGAAGGAACGATTTGACGACTCATGTGACCTCTTCGAGAATAAAGTCTCCTCCCTGCCCCTTTTTGTCTACGCCGGAAACAGACAATTTATCGTGCTCTCCAATATCTTATTTAAGTTCATCCGGACATTGCACCCTGTCCATGATGACTCTGATATGTGAAGTTCTCTGTAACGTGGGTGATTACGCCCATAGCATACGGTAATGGCTCAAAGGCAACTACACTAAATAGATTCATCAGGTTTGGTAGATACAAATGAAAAGTTCTTTCAATTTTGGCAAAACCAACTAAAACTTACTATTTTTAGCTGACGGTTTCGGTGTTGAACCAACACCTTTCTCAAAGCTGATGTTGTTGCTTATGTGATGGTATTGATCCACTTGACGACTGGCGGGAAATGATGTCACTTCCTGTGTTGTTAGTCTTTTTTCCTGTGTTGTTAGTCTTATATGATCCGCTACTCAAGACTGGAAAATGTTCTCTATAGTTACACGGTGATAAAGAGCATCGAATAATATCATTACACAGTTACATGCCAATAACTATATTTGGTGTATTTGTATAAGTTCCATAAAAGTTTGATGGTTATGGAAGAACAAATAGAAGAGGGAACATGAATTTATTTATATTGCATACACCAATGACACCTGAAAAACATTAATTTGTTAAGAGTCTGGGTTGTTTATAAATAATTTGGTTTTTGCCTATACTTAAGAGTGCGCAAACACTTTTGACCGGGAGTGTACCTATCAATTGGTACCGCATACCGGGGTCAGGGGGACTCGCTATAAAAAAAAAATAGGGGGGGGGGGAGTTGCAACAACAACAACCCCCCTCCGTATATTATGTTTGTGAAAATCGCTCCGTATAACTAGGGTTAAACGATCAAACAATCAAAGCTGTTCACGATCAAAGTTTAGTTTGGGTAGGGCCAAGGATTCTGGAGTTATGACCTTGACCCCAAAATGACTTTGGATGACGTTAGGTCATTTTGTTAGACAATTTCAAGATTTGACCTCAAATTGATCTTTGACCTTATATGACCTCCACTGGACCACCCCTATAACATTAAGGGGGGGGGGGAGCAATTGCTATACATGGACCAAGTTTGGTCCTGGTAGGCTCAAGAGTTCCAGAGTTATGGCCGTGACCTCAAAATGACCTGGGGTGACCTTAGGTCAACATTTTGGACAATATCAAGATTTGACCTTTGACTTTGATAGATGACCTTTAACATTGGATGACCTCCCCGTTAGAACACTCAGGGGCCGATCGGTATACATGGTCCAAGTTATGTCCAGATCGGGTCAAGGGCTCTGGAGTTATAAACTGACATACAAACAAACAGACACAAACATCCCGTGAATTAATAGTATGATAAACCTACACACAAAATCATGATCAACTTTTCACTCAGTTTTTGTTCACAAATTACAAAAAGATATTGACAGGGATCACTTTCTGGTCTGTTATAAAGCTCTTTTCCTATGCATACAGGGCGTCTCAATTAAAGTGTAACACTCGGAACTTGCTTGTTTTAGGCATGGAATCGTGTCGTAATTTATACAAATTTGATGTCAAATTCAAGATAAAGGACATATCTCCCCAGTACAATCTACCACATCACGATAGCTTTTGTAAATCTGGATATATACGCAATTGTTTGCAGGTAAGCGAAATCCCTCTGTGCCACTTTTCAATAAAGCGATAGAAACACGTTTCTGAATATAATTTTAAAACAATAACAATGTAAAATGTGTGAAAACTGTTATGTAATAATTGATTTGCACCCATCAACAAGCACTGGTGTTAGTAGGGATATCAACGGGAAAATAAAAATTCCTATTCAATTTGTTTTCATGACACATTCAAATTATACTCTGTTTCCAAAATAAAATGACACCAAGATCCTATTTGTGGGTCAAGCGGTTTCGGAGATATTAAATATTTTGTCCGAAAATGTTTCCGCTATTTGAGTTACAAATAGGGGTAAATTAGAGAAAATGTCAACATAAGGAATTTAGGGCGTGGAAAAATGACAAACAAACTTAGAAACTGATTTGTTTTAAATTATTTTTCTTCTACCAGGGCCTGACAGTAGCTAAGCGTCCAAAAAATCCCATGTCTAACTTTGTCTTTGAAAAATATCCACCCAAATTTGAGGTCATTTGTTCAATTTCAACAAATGGACCCATTTGACAAGGTGTACAACGGGAGTGTGGTAAATAAACAACACAGCACAGCCAATGTCGTTAAACCAGTAAGGTACGGTAAATAATGGCAACTACAATAACTGTTCTTACTCCCCTAACCTTTAAAAGTACTTATATCTACACTATTTTACTGATTATCACTGGATTAATGACATAAAAGACAGGTGCATGTGACTAACATTCTGATTTTGAACCAAATTCACAACTAATTTAACTGATACCATCCAAAAAGACGAAAGAAAATTTTGGCGTGTTTTGCAATGTCCAGCCAATGTTTGTGCGATAGTAGCTGTGAACAGAGCAATGATTGTTCGCCTGCTTGCGGGGGTTTATAAAACACACAGGAGATTGTGGTAGTATTGGGTTTGAAGTGGACTTCGCGAAGTGATTCATTCGTTGTTGAAAGTCAAAAAATATATCATTTTGATCACGAATATCTACCGGTTGTAATGATGTGAGACACTTTTTCAGAGACGTCCTGTGTCATCCAGGGATTGCAAAAGTATTGAGAGATCTCCAAACGGGGCGGTGGTCTGGGGTTTTGATTGACTGCTGTGAAGTACAAAAGGTGATTTCCAAAAAGTGTCCTTCATAGATAGAGCAATGGATCTATCTCCTTTAAAATAGTTGTTTACTTTTTGCCTAAAATTGAGTGAATCAAATCGCGAAATGCATTTTTTGTACAACGCGCTATACCGAGAACGGGGCTTTATTTGAGTTTGAACGGTGACCTGTGGTCCATTTTTCACACGGAGCTGCTCATTTATGAAAACATACGAACATTCAATCAACTGTAATATGCTTGTTTTATGATTAAAAACTAAAAGGAACCCCCTCAATATTAAAAGAAACTCAATTTCTTTAAATAGTTACATTAATTTTTTAATTATTTTAAACATTATTAAATCCCTCAACGAAGAGTCTAACGTGAAGGTGCTTGAAAGTAAATTTCAACCCAGCACGGATTTTTCTACACTAATTGACATCCCTAGTGTTAGTGCATGGTTCTTATGATATCAATTATGTAACTATCCTATCATGCAGACAGTGCATTCATCATGATATTTAACAATCTTGTCAGATGGATTGGCACTGATACGTTCAATTTATCAACTCCAAGGTATGGGAATTGTTTAATATTTATGACTTTGAAATATTAGTAAGAGATTCTTTAAATTAGGTTATTTAAGATTTTATCATGAAAAATGCCTTTACGGATGCTGTTATTTTACACAATGCTTTTGTTTGAAAATGGTATTCAGAAACGTGTGTTTCTATCACTATATTGAAAAGTGGCACAGAGTGGATTTCGCTTACCTAGTACCTGAAAACAATTGCGTATATCTCCAGATTGACAAAAGTTATCGTGATGGGGTAAATTGTACTGGAAAGATGGGTCCTTAATCTTGAATTTGTCATTAAATTTATATAAATTACGATACGATTTCATGCCTAAAACAAGCAATTTCCGAGTGTTACACTTTTATTAAGACGCCCTGTATTAGTATACCGTGATAACTTTTTTTTGTATTTTAATTTAACTACAACAAATGAACAAAACGTGTAGTAAAATACCCTACCTAATTAGCTTGGAATAGACGGTTCAGGCGAAAAATTGAATTATGTCTATGAATTTGAATTTTCAAAATCGGTAAATCCATTCCAGAGTTACGCTCATTTTTTGATTAACAATTGAAATAATTGTTGATGCAATGTTTCAGAATTTTTTAATGTTTTTCTTTATTGACCCACTGCACCATGGACATTTATATATTTAACTCCATTTTTTGAATGTGCAGAAGATAGTATAAAGTACGTTTAGCACGCCATATTTTCAAATGTGCTAAATGAAATTGCTGTTCAGTTCTTTAGAACCATAAAACATATAAAATCCTTAAAAAAATAATGCAAATAATGAACGGTTCTTGAGATATGGCTGGTTAAAGGTTTTGTGGGCAAACACTTTTGACCGGGAGTGTATCAATTCCCTCTTTCCATTGATACCAAAATCAAGGTCATCCGTTAATGTATGACGTCACTGTGACGTCATAATTGCCAAAATGTGAAAAATCGGCATTGGTACGGAATATATAGGCAAAAATCAAAATTGACTAAAACATCGAAGGAATATCCGATTTTCATGCGGTTTTTTGCTAAATATTGTAGAAAATTACTAGTTTTACCTAACTACCAAATTTGAAATAGATATCTGCTGTATAAAGGACTAAAAAGTACATTTTTAGAATCACGGAGTTCTATCTATCTATGTCGACCGCGGTCGGAAGCCATGATGAATTTTCTCCACTGCTGTCTGTTTAGCATGAGTTTGAGAAGTTCGTTTTGATCAATGCCAGCATCCTGTGTAAGAAGTACTGGGTAGGTCAGCCTTGGTCTTCCCTGTGCACGTGTCCCTTGGGTGGGCGTCCAGAACACTAATCCAGACACTGGTTCCTCAAGCCGTCTAGCACAGTGAGCAGCAAAGTTTAGGCGGCGACCTCTCACTATTTCTGATAGTTTGGGTAAATCACCATATATTACCTCCCTGGTAGGATGATCTCTCCAGTTGAGGTTTTGAACCATCATTAATAGTCTGGTGTAGCACCCATCTAACCTGGCTTCAAGTATTTCTGTCAGTGTCCACCCTTCTGAGCCATACAACAGAATACTTTCTACGGCTGCACGGAAGAAGCCGATCTTTAACAAGTCTGGTAGATTGGATTTCCAGAGAAGGCGCATTTTTCCATGCGAGGGCTTTTCGGACATGAAAATCCTTTTCCGACTCATCTACCCAAGTGTCCAGGTATTGAAAGTCTTGGACCTGGTCTACTTGACTTCCTTCTATTGTGGACAGTGCAACATCAGTCTTGATGTTATATGCCATGAATTTGGTTTTTGAAGCATTCAACATAAGACCAACTGTTGCAGCAGCATCCTCAACTCTGGTCAACAGTTCTTGAGCTTGTTGTAATGTGTCGGATAGCAAGGCAATGTCGTCTGTGAAATCTAGGTCGGTAATGACTTCTGCAGGGTGCCTTCGACTTCTTCGAGGTGTTACTGTAAAGCCCAGCATGTCCTGGTCTTCTCTGATCGCCATTCTCATAACATAATCTAGCACAATATTGAACAGGTATGGTGCTAAAGTATCGCCCTGTAGCACTCCTGCTAATATATCGAAAGCCTCAGTTTCACCATCTGGTGATAACACAACTGCTTTTGTGCTGCTGTACATGGTATTGATTGCTTTGACGATGGTATTCGGAATCCCGTAAGCAGTGAGAATCTTGAGCACTTTACCTCTGTGCACTGAATCAAAGGCCTTCTTGAAGTCTATGAAGATGATGATACATTCAAGATTCTTGATTCCTTCTATAAGTCTTCGTAAGGCAAGGATGTGGGAAGTAGTTCAGCGTTCAGCGCGAAACCCATTTTGGTTTGGTCTAAGCAGAGGTTCAATGTGAGGTCGAATGCGATTGAGTATCAAGCGGTTAATGATCTTTGCTGCTATGGATGTTAAGCTGATGCCCCTATAATTGGATACCTTGCTGAGATCACCCTTCTTAGGAATTGGTACTATTCCACTTAGATACCATTATTGTGGTTTTACACCTCTAAGCAGCGTCCCATTGCAGATATCTAGTAGTATGTTGTTGAAACTACCAAATTTCCAAACCTCAGCAGGTATTTCATCAAGGCCAGAAGCTTTGCCATTCGACAATTTTCTAAGTACAGCCTGAAGTTCTTCAGCTGTGAAAGTTCCTGTTTCAATTGGCAAAGTATTCTCATTGATGGTTTGGATTTCCTCATCAGGGTTGGTAGCTGAAGGTGGGGATCCTAGTAGGGTGGACAATTAGTCTCTCCATTCCTAATACAGCGTTCTGATGTGTTGTTGTCTTTAAGTCTACCTGATCTGGTTGCTGTTCTGCCAGTTATGTCATTTATCACTGCCTATGCCATCCCACTCTGCCTGCTTTGAGAAGCTGATCTGATGGTACTTATTTTCTCTTGGAGATATTCCTCTTCAACACTGCTTTAAGCTTTGTCGAGATTCTGCTTTGCCTGATCAAACAGTTCTTTGTCACGTTCACTGTTTGATTCTGTGAACTGCTTGTGGGCATCAGCAAGGTTCTTTCTGGCTCTGCTTACACGTGCATCCTCCCATGATACTTTCTTACGTGGTCTCTTTCTCCTTTCTGGTAGGCAATTGGAAGCAGCAATTTTGTGTGCTTCAACAAAGAGTGGATACTTCTTATCAGCTGTGAGCTCCACCTCATCCTGAAGAGAGCAAAGGACATCAAACTGGTTATGCACTTCAACGGCATAAGAATGCTAAAGATTTTTGTCAGCACTGAATTTCTTCCAGTCATATTTTGGTGTCCTCTTGGTTTTTGTCTTTATGACTCTCAAACTTAGTCTAAGTCTTGCGGTGACAATTCTGTGGTCAGAACCAACACTGATAAAAGAGCTGTAGGCATTGCAGTCGCATGCACTGTTCTTCCATTTCTTGTTTATAGCAATGTAGTGTAGTTGAGATCTTGCTCCATTGAGGTGTTGAAAGGTCCACAACTTTCCTTTTTTCTTCTGTAGAATGGTGTTGATTGCTTTCAGCTCACATTCTTCCAAGAAATCTTCCAGACGTTTACCATTTCTGTTGGTCTTTCTGTTGTATGTGAACTTCTTGTCTCCTTTGCGAATTTGAGCATTTAGGTCTCCCATGACAACTAGAGCATTGTGTGGTGGCATATCTTTGGTAGTTTGGCGCAGATCTTCATAGAAACTGTGACCTCAGAGTTATCTGCACAATTTGTTGGACTATAGCAGCAGATGACTGTGGTAGCAGGATTCCCGGCAAAATTTGCAACAATGATCCTGGACGAGATCTTCTGAACACTGCAAAGTGATTTTGAAGCATGAGGGTTGATAAGGAAGCCAACTCCTCCAACAGCAGCTCCGATGGTATTTGTAATTAGCTGCCATCCATCAGGTAGGTTCTGATACTGTACTTCCACGTCATCATGGTGCAATCTGTGTTCTTGCAATGCAATGATAGATATATATCATATCGCTATGCCAGTGAAACCAATTCACCCATCTTAGCTGTTGAGTTTAGTGTTCTTACATTAAACGTTGACATTCTTCTTACACTTCATAAGTGGCGACTCCTACTCCACTTATAATCAGATGCGGCCCTCCTCGAAGGGTTTGGGGTCGTAGCGTCATGCTGCGTATTGACAACGCTAGTGGATTCTGCTGAGTAAGGTTTATCAGGGGCTTTAACCCTGGTGCTGTTAGTTTTCTTCATCATGATTTCTTTCGTTGGCAGATTATGTGCAACATGTTACACATAACAAATTACACTGGTGCATTGCCACTCGCTACCAGTGTACAGGGCGGAGCCAGTGATGTACAGTTGGCCTGATAGGATGGAATAGCTGTCCTCTGGTGACCTGATGAGCACCATCACAGTGAATGAATTAACTATGTTTGGACATGGGTGGATTTTAGAAATATGTTCAGCATCTGTACCAATTGCCACCTATACTAAATCATATGGGGATACACCTGAGCCACCAACCACCAACCATTGTGAGTATGTCCACGCAGGTCAGTGTTGCTGGTGTCAGAGTCACTGATCATCCCAAGGCTCAGGTGCCTCTAACCCTCCCTAGCCGATGACAACCACTAAAATCTAGGCAAATGGAGTACTGGAAGGAAAAGAACTAGTAAAAGAAGAAAAATGAGCTATGGAAGGTAGAGGTCGCTCGTTCCTCACTCTGGTAAACCACAAAAAGAAGTCAGCCCACCACCACAAAGTAATACGCCGGGGAAGTAGTGACGTCACATTTATTCACGGAGTTACGCCAACCATTTTCCAACCCCCCCCCCCACACCCCCTCCATGATCTCCGAACTTTGAACGGACACTGTATGAAGGTGGTAGGGTCAAAACAAAATCGCTAGAATAATCGGAAATGATGGACTAAGAGGTATACCAAGTCGCCTCGAGCTGTGCGCGTGGAATTTTTAGTGGCAGAAAAAAAATTGGAGGGAGAATTTTAGAAGAGCACCGTTAAAGGTCATTCAAGGTCACAACTCAATTTAAGGACAAATTATAAAATGGAACAAACTGTTAACCTAAGGTCATCAAAGGTCAATTCAGATCACACTTGTTGGGCTATTTATCATAAACATGACGTCACTACTTCCGCGGCGTATTACTCAATACGTGACGTGAACATTGTTGTGGCTTTGCAAATTAATCCGATTATGACATCGCTTTTAACCAGAGTATAAATACAATGATCACTGACAAATTAGCATACATACGTTTTTATTGGATCAAATTGGTCATTGTGATCTTGATTGACACATTATCAATTTTGGGTTAAGTTTCATTCAGATAATAGCACTCTGTGTTGTGCATTTTGGTTATGATATAACTGCCGAAGTAAGCCAAACAGATGACAGTATGACGTTCAAAAGAAAACAAATCATGAAATAGCTAAGGGCTGCAGTGTTCCTTTGACAGTTGGATACGAAGAGTACACATATTTCAATAATTTTTAAGATTAATGTGTCTTTATTTTATCCCCAGGACACAGAAAGAAAGCTGGCAGCACAACAGATTCAGAGGAGGACGGAGTTGGACTTCCTTTCAAGACCGCAGACCACGAAAAAAAGCTAGTCAACCCAGGTAAATTTAGCCTTTGAAGAGTGAGAAGATGCTCAAGTGCTCAAGAAGTCGGTAAAAGTACTGTTTACCCCACATCCTCCAAAGGTGAAAGGGAATTGGTTGTTGATGAAACTCCCTTCGATTTTAATTTATACAGCCCTTTTTGTCGTTGGAATAAACTGCGCCTCATGCTTATATGTAATTGTTTTACGGTGTGTCCGAGAAAAAAAATCGGTGCGTGTAATTGTCTTGGATTTAACGGATAGTCAGAAAGTATAAAGATTGCATTTTATAGCCCATGAAATGAACTTTCAAATACCGTTTGTTACATTTCAAACTGTAGTGTACAACAAAAGTTGTATATCTATATATCTATATATATCT
>JXSR01S008271.1:4487-20355 GCA_000969725.1 Ophiothrix spiculata
GGAAAAAAAGTTAAATAAACAGCCACGAAGCGGCCGCGAAAAAAAAAATAGTGGCCGAAAAATGCAATTAAAAAAAATTAGGGGGTATTTCCGCATCCGCGTAGCCCTTATTTACTAAAAAAAACAAAAAAAAAAACGCATAGCGCTTAGGGTTTAGACCTGAAGTAAGCTGAGACAGAGTTCTTTTTTTTTGCCTTAAGGGCTCATTTATAATAGTGCATCAAGTCCCAAATGGTGCCGAAGTTGAGAACTTGAAAATGCTAATTGTCTCCAAGAAATCGGTTTAAAACTGCTTGCTGCTATTGTTCCAATATGGGCTAATCAAGGTTCAGGGTTCAGCACCTCTCGATGTTGGGACAGAACCTGAATTGATGCCAACTCCTTATTGACTCTAGAGTATGAGACAATAATAACTGCGTATCATCTTTTTTGAGGTTATTGTGTAAAACTTGAGATGTTTATTATAGGTAGAGGTAATTTTCTGAGGGTGTACAGGGTGTCCCAATAAACATTGTGCATGGAAACGGAACTGATTTTCTCAGAAGTTAGGCACAGTAGCGACCTATAAATAACACATTCTAAAGCCCATAGTGTTGTTCATCATCGATTAAAATTTCAAGAAAATCCATTGAAGCAAACCAGCGATATCATAGAGTTTTTCTGCTTGTATCATTTTCCTTCTGCACAATGGGATTCCTACAGGCCAATGGTTGAGCATGATCACAAAGAACATCGAAAGGGTCTTTACAACATTAACGGTTAAATAGTTTAGAGTGACAAAGTCACCGCATACGTTCCGCCAATATTCTTTAAAAGGTAATCATAGAAGCCATATTGGATATGTTCCTTTTTTTCTTTTTCTATTTTTTTTTTTCATTTTCTCTCTATATAAAATTTATACATATGATTTTTTTCTATTCGAAAAGATACACAAACACTGTAAAACTAGGTTCATTGGCAAAATTATTCAACGTTTCCTATATATTGTTTACATGCTAAGGGGAAGCTGGTTTTGTTTTTTTCTTTTGGAAATTGAAAACTTAATCTAACAAAGTAAATTATATTCTTTTTATATAATTGCACCAAAACCCCAAAAATGAACAGATAGCTGTCTTAGGTCTTACTTCAGATCAAAAGCAGTGAGTTCATTAATGGCCATTCCCCAGAAAATGAAAACCTCTAAGAAATCTGTTAATCAAAAATCTTCGAATAGATCTGACTGCTCGCATTGCTTCTAAAAATTCTAATATCACCAAAATAATGTTGTGTCTTAATATTAAACAATAAAAACATAAATCAATCACATGATATTTGTGTTATTGGTGTTTTAATAAATGTAGTTGCGTTTAGTTTAGTTCTATTCAGATAGTTCTTTAAAGTCATGTAAGTGTTAGTTTTTCACTTGTTCATTTTATTTTTTCTGGTCATTAATCTGCTGCACATCCGTCAATTTGTGTCCATTGGTTGTTGATTATCTTTGACGCTAATAGAAGTAAATTTGAATTTCTCAAGCGTCGATTTCGCGTAGACCCTTTTCATGCCCTCTGATTACAGGCTTAACACAGGATTCCCATTATGCAGGGGGAAAATGATACAAGCTGACAAAATCAACGATATCGCTGGTTTGCCTAGATGGATTTTCTTGATATTTTCAATATGATGAAAAAACTATGATCTTTAGAATGATATAATTTTCAAGTAGCTGATATGCCCAACTGCTGAGTAAGTTAGCGCCGTTTCCATGCACAATGTTTATTGGGACACCCTGTATTTAGTAATGTGTTTATTTAGCTGATTATTTTTGTTTCACAACATACTTCTTGTTTTCAGGTGAGCCAGTGAACCGAACTGATCTGAAATACATGTGGCACATATCTGGGTTAACACACATCAGTGCGAATCCTCTGTTCATTGTTGAGAACATCATGTCACAGGTTCTTCAGGTTTCACTCAATGTAGCCAATCAGGGTAAGAAATTATTTAGAAAGATTGTAAAGTACTAGTAATTTTATTAAAGACTTCTTCAAATTTTACAATTTCAGATGTGGAATTTTTAACTGCTTTTAACATTGAATTATACATTTTCCAGCTAACCAGCTTAATTTTATCTTATCTAACCCCATTTGTGACTACTTTAAGTCTTTTTCACGATGTAAGGCTCATTTTTATAGTATACAAATATTGACTACCAAATATAAAGATTTTTGTCTTCTGGTTGGTTAAAAGAACCATTTTAGCACTCGCTTTAAAGTGCGCAATGATAATTTACGATATTTGTGTCTGCACTGCAGCGTGTGTTTGACCATGAATGCTTGAAGTTGCACGCGTGAAGCTCGAGTTACACAACAAAAAATACATTGAGCGGGCCTAGTGAAAAATATGCCTGTAAATTGAACTGTAAAGTTCAGTTGTATTGTCTTACTTACTGTCTGCATTTATAGGGATTCTTGTGTGCATTTCATTTCTTATAGTGTGACATTTGTTCAGTTTCCACTTTTACCCAGTTTTTTTTCCCAAAACATTTCCTTCAGCAAAACAAAGCAATTTTTCATATTTGAGCTGAACATTTTTCCTGGTTTGTATTTTTCATGTTTTGTTAACCACCAATCCGATACATTCATAAAGCTATAAAATCATGCTTTACTTGGATGTTCAACTTCTTTTCCGCTCTTCCAAATTTGGATATCCATCTTGAAATTCTATTGATGTTTAAACAATGGATAGAACATTTTCGTATGTCCCATAATGCATCTTGAAAGTACCGCAAAGTGCGCAGTCGACCATATTTTATATATTATAAAATGGTCGCTCGCGCACTTTACGGTACTTTCAAGATGCATTATGGGACGTACGAAAGTGGTCTAGTGTCATCCGGAATATTCCAAATGGCTGTCATGTCTGTAAAATCTAGCTTCTTATGTTATCTATAATTTGGCAAGATCTTTTTTTAAGCACATTGAAGTTGGTAACATTGGGCAAAGTTCACATTTAGTTCTTGTCATTCACTCATGTGTTCTGTCCCTTTCACCTCTTCAATAAGTATTGTCTCCAAAACCCATTCCATTATTGTGTACGTATCTTAAAACCCCTTCCCAATAGTCTAATTGTCTTGAATTTAAGGCTGTTATTAACCCAATTTTAGTTTTTGATCTTGTTTTTTGTAATATTGCCAATCAAATAGAAATTTTGGTAACAAATATTATTTTTTGTAATACAGTGCAACCTCTTTTATCCGAATCTCATTTATACGGATTACTCTGTTATCCGGCTGAATAATTTCAAAGGAAAACATGTTTTGTCATTGCCTATTATCATGATTTAATGCATTTGAAGGACATTTTTGTAATTTTTACCATCAAAAAGTGCTTACAAAGTTTATTCACACATTATACCACTTCTCATTAGCCGTGTTTTCACGAAGGTTTTAGCTTGGTTTAGAAGACTCGCGGCTAAAGTTAAACCAACCGCTAAGCCAGCGTGTCTGTCCTCACTGTGAATTTAGGCTCTAGTCTAGCGAGAGAGGTCAAAGAACTTTCGCTAACCTTAAGTCTAAATCTTACCGGAAGTGTCTCGCGGCCCGTAAAATGATTGACAAAGCGCACCCATATGAAATCAGAAACGTAAACAAAGATGGCGAGGCTTCGCACAAGAAGACCGATCTGTGCAGAATTTTGTAATTATTATTGCCGTAAAAATCATGTTAGAACTTAGACAATTCAAGTCAGATACGTGAACTTTCTAGTCTTCCACTAATTTATCACTTGAGAAACAGGCGGCATATACACCATGAAAGGAACAGATTATTCTAGTACAAGACCACATTTGGAACATCATTGAAGTACAATTCTAGTACAAAAAATTTGTACTAGAATGTACTAAAAGTGTACTCGAATGATGTTTCAAATGTGCACATTCCAATCTTGTACTAGAATTGTAGGGCCTACTCAATTTCTACCCATTTAGATTTGCTCGTTTCACATCTTATATTCGCCACAGAAATTCAGTGCAAAAACTTCCATATTGATATGGCAGTTATGCATGCACTGACAGGGAATTATACGTGTGCAATCGCCGATATCGCCGAAGGTCACAACTCTCGGTTAAGATAAAAGATCGCATCTTTGACTCTCGGTTAAGACTCTCGGCTAAGCAAGATCGGGTTAGCCGAAAGATAACTGCTAGAAAGTCTTACGGTTAAAATTCACTATTTAGACTAGAGGCTACAGAAATGAGTTGCATTCTGACGGCGCTTAGCCGAGAGTTTAGACTAGAGGCTAGCGAATTTGGCGTTAACCGAGACTCAGTGGGAACGCGCCTATTGACTATTTTATGTTACACCAATTTAAAGACTTATATGATTATGGCAGATTTACACACAATTCTCTTATCCAAATGTTTCACTTATCCAGCCATTGTTTGGTCCCATCATGTCCGGATAAAAGAGGTTGCACTGTATTTTGAAAATTAAGATTTAAAAACATGTAAGAAAACTGACATTTGTTTTTTCTAGATTTTAAGTAGTAAATAGTTCAAAGTTTGCCTTTCAGAAATTCTGAGGGAAAAAATATTTGGTCAATACTAACATCACCAAGTATTCAACTTAAAAGTATGTTTGAAATTAGGCGACAAAAAAAATTCCTGTTTTATGGGCGGGCGGACCTTTCAAGTAGGGTTGGTCGGTCGGGCAAATTTTTGTTCTAAAATGTTTTGTTGCCTTAAATAACCCAAAAATCAGAAACAATTGGGAAAAACTGATTTTTTTGTACAAAGAAATTTTCTTTAAAAAACCCTCAAAATTGTCCCCAAAAAACAGCAGATTTTATATGATTTTGGCAAATCTTCAAAATAACAAATTTAGGGTCGGACGGGCCTGTAAAAGATTTTTTTATTATTTTCGTCACCTTATTTACACAAACTTGTAGTTTAACCCTACCTGATCTCACTATATTTCTGTAGAAAATCGGACCAAATCATTGGTGTCACTCGCGTTGTAAACAGGAGGTCCCCAGTTTGAATCCTGGCAAAAGCATGTGTTTCCCCCTCCCCATTTTGGGGAGGTATAATGATAGGCTAAGAGTTATAGCAGAAAAACAATTGACAAACGTTCTGGGTTGACACAAGCCTTAAAAACAAAATTGAGATGGCATGACATGTGACTTGATGCCAGGTATAACAATGGATTGTCATCACTGATCCATGAGGGGGAAATAGGATCCATACCCGGGGGGGGGGGGGGGTTCTTAGTACAAAAGTGACTTCGGGGATGTGCCGCAAACTTGGGTAGCAAAATAAGGCTGTCTGGTGTGCCAATGGGTCCTTTTTCTTTGCAAAATGTGGTCTTTTAAAGGGTCTTTTTTCCAAAATTTTCTAAAATTTGGGCCAAAATGGCGCAAATTTTGGATTTTTTTCTAAATTTCAAACAAAATTCAGGAAATTTGCGCCAAATTAGCGAAAATTTTCAATTTTTGTATAAATTTGACTCAAAATTTGGGTAATTTGGTATATGGGTCCCTTTTTCTTGAAAATTGGTATATACATGGGTGGTTTTTCAAAATTCCACTGGCACACCCCTACCAAAACCAAACGTGAGTACCCCCCCGGGAGCCATACTAGCAACAGTACAATTACCCATGCCTGGTTGCTATAAAGTACAATCTCATTTCATGATGACAAAATGTGTTATGACAGAGTAAATTTGGCAGTGAATGTGAAGTTACCATTTTAATTCCAAAGATGATCAAACATCAGACAGAATGTATTTTTAAACATATAAGTGATCAGGCACGAGTTATTTTTAACATACCACCAGTGGTGTAAGTAACACCCCTTTGATCTTTAAAGAATTTGAATTTGAACTAAAGAATATGGTTTTCACACTAAATGTTAGTAGCAAGGCATAGATGAAATGATCTTTGAAAGCAGGTATTATTTAGTATATTTATTTATTTATTATTTGTTCTGAACATATATATGTTCAGGAGAACAAAATTAATACAGTCATTGCAGCTATAAGACTGATAAGATGAAATGGTTTGTTTCCTATCACATTTTTCAGCAAATACAAGGTCATGATTTCATTATTCATAATTTTGGAAAATTTTATTCATGACATATTGCATGTATAACAGTACAGCATTCTGTATGCTTAGCTGATAAATAAATAAATGAATACAAAAATAAAATAAATAAATACATAAATACATAAATACATAAATAAATAAATAAATAAATAAATAAAAAATAATAAATAATGTTATTATTATAAATCTTATTACTTTGTTTTTGTTTACATTCTATTTTTATCTTTGTCAAAAAATGCTAATTTAGCAACAGTCAAACTTTCCAAAAAATATAACCCAGCATATTACATGGGAGTTACACACAATAAACTGTTAAAGAAACCAATATTGGGGCTCTACACAAATCAATCTGTACTTTGCACATCCAGATGCATCTAGATTAAACTTTTCTTCAGCGAACGATCGCACAAGTGTAAGTGACTGTGCATGCACATACGTGTAGTTGCGTTATTTACACTCACACATGCCAAGGTAGTTAAGTCAGATGCATGCGCTACCGTGTGAACACAATCTGCACTTTGGAAATGCACATAAATCTAGATGCATCTAGATTCGACGCTCCCATGTGGAGAGCCCCATAATGTACTCTCAAGTATTCACTGTTATCAGTTCCTAGGCGATGGCGATGACAATTTCATTTCATTAGCCTAAAATGCTATAAAGTTACTGGGTCCATAAAATTGACTGTATGAGCCCAGGATCTTTAGTTCTGTCAATGGTATACCCAAGCAAAACTTGTCATATTTTAGTTGTAATATATGTTAGGAACTGCAATCTGGTAAAAGTGCTAAGATGTATTTATTTATTTCATACAGTTGGAGCAAAGGATGTGACCCAGGATGTTGTTCTAGATGACGGAGCAATTGATCTTGTCCACCCCATCTATGCTGAAGTTAACCAACCAGTAACATTCACGATCCGAGTAAGTTCTATCAGTTTTTATTCTAGCAGTGCCCTAAACATTTAACTTATTCGGGAACTCATTAAGCCTATAACAGAACTAATTCTCATTTTGAAAATTTTCAAGGTGTGTTGTGTGTGTAGGCTTGTGAATACCTGCAAACAAAAAATACTAGATTGCCAAGCAAAAGAAGACACGCCTCCATCCTTAATTTAATCATAGATTTACAGGGGAGATACCAACTTTGTATACAGGCCCATGTAATGGAGTCGTCAACCATGGAGCTCAAATTGGGGGCATTCGGGTCTACTAAGTTCCTGCCAAAACTAGAGCCGAGTGCCAAGATTCTGTTTCGCGTAGAGACAAACCATGCAAATAATACTTTACGCGAATGACATGCCAATCTGCACAGTGTGTGCACACGTGTGTGTGTTTTTTCCATAGATTTAAGAAAGTACAGATAGGAAACAGGTCTATTTGCACACTAAAAATTTCGGCTAAGTAAGGGGATTGCGCCACGCGGGTGCCATACCTGGACTGAAGCTGCACGACTACATAGTGACCCCACTCTGTGTTCTGTTGCGTGTTACTAATACTTGACTACATTTAACGTAATACGCATCGAACATTTTCCTGCCAAATTGTGCGTAAGCAAGGAACAGTGCTTGACTGGCTCGATAGCTGCATTCTCAGTCAAATTACGATTTTTTTTCAATATTAACGCATTATGACAAAATGCGATGCATCAATGGCAAAAACCCATATACCCCAATTTTGTTTCCTTGTGGGAATATAAATGGTGGTAAGTCTGGATCTCCCCTGTAAATCTATGGGTTAAATTCAGAAGTTTGCATCCCCTTTTGGCAGAATTTTGTCAAGGACCTCATTTGCTGGTATTTACAGACAAAGGAGTGTGTCGATGGGTGTTAGGTTGTGCACTTGGACCAAGTCACTGCCTTAGTAGTGATTCACGTTTGGCTTGCCATGGATTCAGATGCATCTCCAGTTTGAATCTTGGAGAAACCTTTTTCACCCCTTGTTTCTGATGAGATGGCTAGAATAAATGAAAAATTTAGTTGAAAGCACAAAGTTTGAAAGAAAATAAAAGCTTGTTGTAAAATGTAGTCAAGAAAGCATTTCTGAACAGTCAATGAGACAACTTTCTATAGACCATATTTATAATTGACATACTCACCCCACACTGACATCAATCCACAGAATCGGATGGGAAACAGAACTCGGAACGAGGGCAAGTAGGGTATATATCATACTTGCCCTCATTCTGAGTTTCGATTCCCCGTCCGATTCTGTGGATTTACCCCATCAACGGCGGGAGTATGTCAATTACAAATATGGTCTATTATTTCATAAGACCAAATGAAAATCATAGTTGATAGCCCAGTTGTCCGTACTTTTTCATTGTTGGTTAGGAAGGTTCCTATTCATTTTTCATTGTTTTTTAATGAACTAATCATTTTGGACTATACATCCATTGATGAAAATTTGCCATCAGATGGAAAAGCCCGTGTTATTTGTTATTACCTCATTTCTGTACAGCTTCTGTTCCTATTTTGGAAAAATTGTGTTCAATTATTTTAGGAATGACCCCCATTCAATTTATGCATCGACTCTTTTCGTCTTATCCATTTTTGATTTAAAAAAATAAAACCTAACAATTTTCTTGTAATTTTCAAATAGTTAGTGAGAGCAAGACAAGTTTCGATTTCTTTACATTTTATGTTAGGTAGCCTAATTTCTTAGAAATGTGGGCAATTTTTTATTGCATTCTTGTCTTTTGAAGCAGAATTTTTAATTTTTTTGATCGATTTTTTTGATCAAATTATTGACAGCCTTTTGAAATTCAATGAACACTTTTAAAATGAATCTATAAATAAAACTAAAATGGCCCAGTTGATAATAAGTTGTAATATAAGTCATTTTTATTGGCTATTCTTATTTCAGGAATTTTCATATAAGTAATTAGGTCTAGGGTTCAAGATTTCTTTATATCCCTTAAAAGGAAATATATTTTTCTTAAATGTCTTAAGTAATGTCGACAGCAAATTTTAAACAATTGCAAAGCTTAGATTCTACATAATAATATGAGTAAATTTTGCTTTCTATTTAAAATCACCTGGGACGAAAATTACTCGTCCCAGATTTAACCGACATAAAATGGAATTTATCTCGCCATTTCACCACCTAAATATTGAAACATTTATATTTAAAAATGCTGGTTTATGAGGGGCGCTCAATAAGTTTGTGGCCTGAGGTAGAAAGAGATAAGCTTAACACTTAAGTGGTCAAGGGGGGCCAATATGGACCCAACATTTGGTTTTTGCGCGTCAGTGTGAAAACGCAAAGTGAATTTTCATCGCCCTTCTATGTATTTGTTTTAACTTTACCATGCGCTTCACTTGGTGGCAAAAAAAATTCAAATTGACCCACCTCTTCCCATGCTCGTGTGGATTATGTGAAAGCTCGTGTGGTCTAGTGGAACAGCGCAGGACTCCGAATCAGAAGGTCGTGAGTTCGAGCCCCGCTACGGCCAACGGGTTATGTCCTTGGGCAAGGCATTTAATCCTCATTGCTTCGTCTACCCGAGCGATATTGGGAAGCTGTTATGGGTAACATTACAATCTAAGTGCAGATAGGGTGCGCGCTTGGCCAGTGACTCCTAGGTGAATGCGAAATGATTGTGACGGTTTCCTGACGGCAGCGTAATAATAGGCATCAGCGCTTTGAAACAGTCGTATAAGGCGCTCTATAAATGGTGTGTATTATTATTATTATTATTATTATGCTAATTAGCATAAATATGCATTTTCGAAAACGCTCTTCAATTTTTTTTTGCCCATAAAAACGTAACCGAACAATTTCTTTTCAAATTTTATTTTAGGAATTTATTTGTACTTACATACTGCAAATATGAGCAAAATTTTATTGAAAAATTCCATTGGGAAGTGAGTTTTCAATTTTTTGGTGGGAAAATTTTGACGCGACGAGACAAATTTTCTTTTGGCCGCCATTTTGAAACGTTTTGTCCGATTTTCAAAAATTTAGTTTTGATTTTTCTCCATCAAGGTAAAATTCAACTTAAAAACCTCTAACTGAAAGTTTTACAGCATCATCAAGTGTACTAAATTTGATCTGGGTGGGGGGTATTCACATATTTGGCCGAAGGGGGATGTACCGCTCTAATGGGTCGCTTTTTTTACAAGAAATCCTTAAACTAGGGTCCCGTTTTTTACTGAAAAATCCTTAAACATAGGTCAACTTTTCTGACTGACCCCCAATATTTTGGGGTATTCGAGTGGCGAAAACCACTGGCAAGAAAATCACAAATTCTTTGAAAGTAAGCCTATTTTTCAAGGAAAATTCTTTTAAATTGGTACCAGGGGCGTACCCAGGATCCTGCACCCCCGGGGTGCGGATCCTAGTTACGATCCTGAACTAAACGGGAGGGGTCCAGTGGGCCGCCCTAGGCCCCCTGGCGGGGTCCAGGGGCAGAGCTTTGCTATGTCAAAAATTTTGCTTTTTCACATTCAAATTATCAAAAACAAGGGGAAATTCAAGGTCTCACAAGCCCACGGCAAGTTTTAAGTGATTTTCTAAACATTAAAAACTATTTTTCTTCTCTTTTCTTTTGATTTTTTTCCTCTCCTCCCCTTTCTTTTCTATCTTTTTAGTGTCAAGATCCCCGAATGGATCTTCCCCCGACTGACTCACCAAACTGGGGGGGGCCCTTTGGGCACGCCAGTGTATGGTTTCATATTCAGTAGGCCTACTGCTATGTGCTAGTTGACCTACGGTTTTTATGACGTTGTTCCACTTAAAACTTTTAGTGTCTACCCCCCCACCCCATCTCACCCCCTCAAAAAAACCCACCACAATATGAAAAATTGCTCGTATTTTTTTTTCCTTTTCCTTTTTCCTTTTTTGCTTCTTCTTCTTTTTTTTTTTGCTGCTCAGCCCCCAGGGTGCGCGCTCTCCCTCCGCACCCCCCTGGGTACGCCGGTGGGTACAATTTTTGGCCAAAATCATCATCAAAGATGAATAAGGCAGCACACCCTTGTCCAACTCAAATCTGAGTATCCCCCATCAATTTCATATAGGAGACAGTTAATTCATCTTTCATCAGAAGATTAGTTGGTTAAATTGAACACCATTTCTTACTACATCACCTCTTAACTAAAAGAGATTAATTTGCAATTACATCTAATTATATCACTATTGTAGCCAATTACCAGGAACCCTGAACTAAAATACCACCTTGGATTGTGTCTCAATGGTGTAAAACAATAGGTCATTTTTAATATTAAGTAGGTTTTAATTGATTTTATAGGGAACATTTAGACATGACCTTATTTTGCCACTTCTGTGGGGCTATCCAATTAGAAATTGTCCTCCTTGCCTTTTCTCTGACTTACAAAATGAGATATCCAGAGAGATTTTGTTCCGCATGCTGCTACATATCTAACTGAAACCTGTACAACATTTTGTAAGCTTAACATCATCCCCTTTTACTGACCAGGTAATTCTTATACAAACATGTATTAGATGGGAGTTTACCACCAAGTGACAGTTCAGATGAGTGATAAATTCACTAGTATGGTTTTGGGTATAATAGAGTATATAATTGGAATGATTGGTTGGTGAAACAGCTAGAAAGAAAGGCATAAGTTGAGGAGACTATTTGTTAGTCCAACAGCTTGCTAGTCTGACAGAGCACTAGTCCGACAGCTCACTAGTCCTGAATTTTAAGTTTGCTAGTTGAATTTTGAAACAGGCTTGCTTGTCCGAATTTCAAAAACAGCTCGCTAGTCTGAATTTTTAAATAGTTGCTAGTCCAATTTGGAAAAAGACTAGCTTGTCCAATTAAATTTGGACTAGAACCTAATTATAAATTCCAACTAGAGAGCTGTTTCTGAAATCCAGACTAGCAAGCTGTCTTTAACATTTAGACTGACAAGCCTTAGGACTAGTGACCTCTTGGACTAGCGAGCCTTTTCACAGCAATATTTTCCAATAGCGAGCCTTCGGCTAGAGAGCTATGGGCTAGAGAGCTATGGGACTGGTGAGGGGACCCCTTATTTGAACATCAAATTTAATACATCCATGAGAATGTTATTTAGAGGTCTTTTATCCTAATGAATACAAGATGGTAAAACAATCTGAGGTCCTTGTTCGACATATAATTGATATATAAATGGGACCAATAATTGTTCTCACAAGTCAAGTTTGCTTGGGGATATCTATGGCCATGTAGTTCTAATTTAAATGTACAGTAAACCCAAGCTTGTCTATTAAGCCTTGGTGGGTGCCGAAAGAAGTGATCAAGTTCATTACCTACATTGTGAATTTGACAATGCTTTCTTGCATGTAATTGAGTTAAGGGACTAGCCTAGATTCCACTTAGAATTAAAAACTTAAAGGAAATGCTCTAAATAAAGCTTAAAAGTTGATTGATAAATTCTCTAACTAGTACTAGTTTTGGGGTAAAATAGGGTATTTAATTGGAATGATTGGTGACACAACAGCTAAAGAAAGTGTGGCATAAGTTGAGACAATTCACTAGTCCGGCAGCTTGCTTGTCTGATGGCCCGCTCATCCGACAGCTCCCTAGTCCGAATTTAAACATACGCTTGCTTGTCTGAATTTAAAAAAGGCTGGCTTGTCCGATTTTCAAAAACAGCTATTCCAAATTTTGAAAACAGCACGCAAGTCTTATTTTATAAAAAAGTCTCACTGGGCCAAATTTTTAAAAAGGCTCGCTTGTCCAAATATTTAAAAATTTGAAATAGCAAACCTGATTATAAATTTGGATTAGCATGCCTAAATAAAAAAAAAGGACTGACGAGTCCTTTTTAACATTTGAACTAATGAGTCTTCAGACTTGCAAGCTTTTTTTTTTACTGAGCGAGCCTTTTTCAAGGTAATATTTTCCCAATCGAATAATGTTTCGGACTAGCGAGCTGTTGGACTGGCGAGCGGACCCCAAATTTAAGCATCATTTTGAACATCCATGAGAATGTTATTGAAGAGTAGTCCATCCTAATGAATGCAAGATGGTAAATCAATCTTAGGTCCTTGTATGACATATAATTGATATATAAATGGGACCAGTAATTGTTCTCACAAGTCAAGTTTGCTTGGGGATATCTATGGCCATGTAGTTCTAATTTAAATGTACAGTAAACCCAAGCTTGTCTATTAAGCCTTGGTAGGTGCCAAAAGAAGTGATCAAGTTCATTACCTACATTGTGAATTTGACAATGCTTTCTTGCATGTAATTGAGTTAAAGGGACTGGTCTAGATTCTTCCCACTAATTTTTTACCTACATATTGTTGTACTTAAATCGATAGAACATGTTTATAGTAATATAACCTACAAGTAGTTTTCCATGATCTTAAGGGATATTGTAGAAAATTGAAATTCTTTACCTACTTAAATGTTTTACTCTGACGCAAAAAAGTGGTGTGAGAACAGTGTTTCTAGTTTGAAATCTGCCTTAAAAAGATCTTGTTTCTACACATGTGATGGCAAATCAAATTATTTTTGATGAAATTGTTTCTCTTTTAATATGTATTAAATTATCTCTTAGAGCTTTGTTTGATTTTTTGTGGTAAATCTAAATCTGAGGTATAAATTTAGGATTCAGAAAACACAAGATAGTCACACCACCATCAAAGATATATTGCAAATTAGTTATCTCTCAATTTGAGCCATTTCTGTGTAAATTTTTGTACTTTTTTGGATATTATACTACACTTTTAAGCTTTATTTAGAGCATTTCGATAAGTTTTTAATTCAAAGTAGGAATCTAGGCTAGTCCCTTTAAGAAGTGTGGATTTTATGTGTTCAAGATCACCACTCTTTCATCATCAGGAGAAAGTGAAGCAATTTGCTTGAAAAAGGAAGTACATGTAGTGATGTGGAGTCAGTTTTTCTTTGCTAATGTAAACTTGAATTTATCCATGCTTGATGATGGAAATTTGGGGAACTGACATAGTTCGATGACCTGCTTTTGGTACTTGTAAAGTGCATGTGTGTCGGAGAGCGCTAAAAGTGTACTATTTTGCTTTTAACTATATCAGAATCAGAATTTATTAACTTTCACCAAACATATAGGTATAGTTAATATAAAACAAAACAACGAAGTATAAAAATATGTTAACAAAACAGTTTCTAAATCTATGAGACTAAATATTAAAACAGAACAAGTTATAGTATCCTGTTAATCTAAATGATAAAGATAGATATTTAACACAAATACATTTGTACAGGTATACACATGTGCAAAAAGCAAATACATAAGCTAAATTAACATATGATAATGAATATGGGCACTCAATAAAAGTGCCATAACTAGCACATGTGAATAAAGTTGAAAAAGATAACTAAAATAAGTATATATCATAGAAAATAATATATACATGTTCACATAAAAAGTAATAAATTTATAGAAAATCTTTTGGCAAATACTGAATTTATAAATTTGACAACTGAAAGAATACAATCATAATCTGTAGCACCAATAAGAAGTTTTAATTTTTCACGATCAGATTGAATTAAATTAGAGATATTCAAACCAAAAGTATCCACAAGCAATTGATGTCTTAAAGGGGCAATTCATGATCCACTTTTCACCCTCAAGGTCACCTTCATCAAAACCGAGTTTTTTAGCTAATAAGAATCCTCAACTGGTATATGTCACGATCCCTAAACCATTCTTTCATATGTGCTTGCATTTTTGAGAAAAGCGAGGAAATGTGTCATTTTCTAATTATTGTCGGGGCCCCGACAGTAATTACAACACAGTAGCCTATGGGGATTTTCAAAATGCTGAAAAGCTTGTAATTTGGAAACGAATGGTCGGAATCAAGTGAAATTTTCAGTATATATTTATAGTGTACTCTTCTTTTTATTTAGCTAGAAAAGCGGCAAGGTTATCGTCACATCAAAATCATGAATTGCACCTTTAAATCAGAATATATGCAGGATCTAAAAACTTACAGAGTCTCTTTTCCAACGGCGTCTTGACTTTTGATGACATACTTTTTCAACCATGAGAGAATGGGCGCTAATTCGAAATCTACTAAAATTAACTGTCGCTGATTTGCGAAACATTGAAAGATAGTTTTCAGGTCGAAACTCAGTTTTAAACAAACAGTAAAAAATAAGAAAATTCACTAGAGGGCAAAATTGAAGAACGATTTTATAATCCAGCCCGCCGATACCCCGGGCCATTACACTCGCGACGATCAACCACCTTCAAGTTTACTTTATCTCATAATTTATGGGTATGCAACAGATTAACACGCAATGCAGTTTTTACTTCAAGTTTGTGCCATACTTTACGAAGAGGACAAAGTACCAATAATTTTTGTATAGGCCTTACCATAAATAATTGTCAATGTATCCGTTGAAGTAAATAATAACAAAATATAACAAAGAAGTCCAATCTACTTCAAGTTTCAACAATGTCAACGATTTCAGTACGCTGCACTTGGTAACTTGGAAAAACGCAAACCATGAAATTTAAAATTCGACCTTTCTATTAAAAATAAGCATATATAATTTCCTTATGGAAGAGAAAGTTCATATATTTGAAATATTAGTGGCTTTCATAATACGGCTACGTACTTCTTTGCACTGTTGTTGAAGTTTTAGAGAAAAAAAATACTTCATATGGAAGAATATATAATTGTTGTTTATTAGGTATATAAAGATTGTCCCTTTAAGAAGTGTGGATTTTATGTGTTCAAGATCACCACTCTTTCATCATCAGGAGAAAGTGAAGCAATTTGCTTGAAAAAGGAAGTACATGTAGTGATGTGGAGTCAGTTTTTCTTTGCTAATGTAAACTTGAATTTATCCATGCTT
>JXSR01S008271.1:20405-34281 GCA_000969725.1 Ophiothrix spiculata
ATTTTCATCGTTTTTGGTTTATAAATGACTCAAATTTGTGACTAAGAATGAGAATAAAAGATGGCGATTTATTGTTTTGCCTGTCATCTATCGTCGTATGAGACGATAGGTGACAGGCAAAACAATAAATCGCCATCTTTTATTCTCTAAATGGAATTAATTTTTTTGGCTATTACTATTATTTTAACACCCATAAAATAAGCAATTTATGGATTACTTTCCGTCGTAGGCACAAGCTGAATTGTCATTTCACCGAAGAATTCTTTGTTTCTACAAAGTATTCAATATATCTTTTGGATATTTAAGTTGTATGATTTATATTTGATTTGAATGTAGAATTTTAAATTTTGATATTAAATGAAATTGAGTCACTATAAATGAAAGATTCAGATACGCTATAATCAGACATGCCCATAAGTGCAAATTTTTCATATTTTGTATAAAAAGTGATGTAAAATTTTAAAAAAAACCTTGTTTCAGAAGCTATCAACATAGCGTAGGATTACCCAATTTGTTTGTAAAATTGCATCATTTATGTGCATATGTGCATTTATAATCACCCAACCCAGCAACTTTGTTTAAATACAGGATTTTTTTTTTATCTTTCTATATTTTTTATTATTTTTAAAGAATCATGCAAATCACATAAATCAACAATAAATCAATAAAATTTCAATCAATGCAATAAAAATTACACATTTTATGTAATTATAATATTTGCCCATCGTAACACAGGATTTTTGTGAACTAATTATATATTAGCTGTTTCATATTAGGCCAATTAACAAAAATTACAAGTTGACCGTTCAGACTTTTCAAAAAAGTCGTTTAGGAAGGTCCTCATTATTTATTATTTTTTCAGCAATTTAAAATTCATTTTGGGCTAATTTTCAACAGCTGAATGTTTGCCATATTACGAGGAGGCCAATTTTATTTCCTCATTCTCTACACCTACTAACCCCAAGATGGAGAAATTATGTTTAATGGGTTTATGAAAGATAACCAAACACTTGTATTAAAAGACAAAAAGTTTGGACATTTCTGTAAAATTGGTGAGGGTGGGGACGATCAACTGGTTATTTTTGTTACTTTGCCTAATGTTTTTTTTTCATTATCATCAGTTTCCAAGTGAAAAGGCCAGGAATGTGACAATCAGATACAGCAACACCATTATAACTCCACATGTTGAATCAGTGAACTCTTCAACATACAACTGGACTGACACCTTCACAACCACAGGGGTACAATTGGTGACAGTGACAGTGGAAGGTGATGGGGAAGAGATGGTGGCATCTTCAGCCTTGTCAATTCAAGAGCGGATATCATCGGTGAATGTCAGTGGTGCTTCCCTTAGCAAATTTACAAGGTTAGTATTGTAAATAAGGTAGAATAATTTAGTAAAAAAAGGGGTAGAATTATTAAGCTTTATGATATCGTTTTGTAACGTTGGTGACAGGTACATTGCAAATTGCCAAACCATGAATTGATCATGAGCTGATCGTTCCATTTTTTAAATTCTGAAGTCAAAGAAGGCGGTTGCTCATATGAGTATCTTGGTTTTTAGAAGAAAAAAAATCTGAAGTCAAAAAAGGCTGTTGAAATGCTGCTTAGGGACTCATAAATGTAATGCCATAGACTTAAAGTGACAATCCAGCCCTTCTTGCTACAGTGATGGCACATCAAGTGGTTATATTTGATTAACCTATATGTCACTAAAGAATGTGCCAAAATCAGGTTTCAAGTTTGACAGTTTTTTACCTATGCGGTGTAGTCCATCTGGACGGACTAATGTAGTCAGGATTCTCAAGTCCCAAAGTATAGTTTTTGTTGTTCGTGGTCTGTGTTATAAAAATTTTATAGCCCAAAACCTTGGTAAAATGCTAGCGGCAATGGACATGACAGTAGCCCAATTTGTGAAAATTGTATTTCCCTCATGTTGATGCTTGCAGAACATATGCAAATGTCTGAAATTGTACAAATTGGCTTAAAATACCACTTTTCTATTTAGTCAATAATTAGTCCTACTAATTAGTCTCTGTGTTAACACTTCTGTGTGCTGATTACAGCTCAGTTGCCAGCAAAGGAAACAAAATAATGGATCAAAATATGATTTTGTTAAAGAATATCATATGTTTCAGGCAGTAAACCATATTTTTATCAGGTTGCGATATTGTATAATGTTCCGTTCTTGAAAGAAAAAATGAATGGAATATTGTCATTGACTGGAGGGGAGGGGGTTGGTGCAGCGGTAGTTCCCTCGCCTTGCACCAATGAGGTCACAGGTTCGAGTCCTGCGCCCGGCGCTTTATGTGCATTCGGTTTTCAGTCCATGCTCGCTTCTGCAGGTTTTTCTGCGGGTACTCAGGTCTTCCTCTTGCATTCAAAACTGAATTTAATAAACATCTTGGAGCCCTGTTAAATGTAAGCTTCCTTTAGCTTACTTGGTACCAAGTTGGGTTTTCTTGGCGAAAGCCTGAACAAGGTGAACCCTACCAAATTGGATAAAAAACCTTTCAATATTTGAATTATAGAAACATTCACTGAACATAATAGCAGAAGAAAAGGTACACATGACAGTTTTGTCAGAAAAAAAAGCACACATGTGACCCAATTCGGTGAGGGGATGCAATTCTGGCATGGAAAACCCTGGTTATTTCCAAGGAAGTTAGCGCAAAACTTGACCCCATTTGAGTGCCCCATAAATGAAACAAAAGGATGTTTTCATTTGTGGCTGCCATGAAAATAAGCAAAGAAAATACACTGTCACTTGGATCAATTGAGACTAATCACCTTTTCCTGGCATTCTTGCTAAATGCTTTAGGCATGAGGTCGTGAGAAAAGTACATTGGTCTACAGATATCTGTGATTGGTCCCACCCACCATGGTAGACCCTAGTTTGAAGGCTTCATACTATTTGAGGCATCAATCTCCACCTCTGGAGGTTTTAGCTAATCAACCTCTCTAATTGAATAATGTTAAAATAGTTTTGATCTTTTAGATAAGTATTGAAGTGCAGGCCTTCTCCATACTTGATGAATATACTGGTTGCAAGTTTTTGACAGTTGCAGAGGCTATTTGAAGAGTTGATCTCTTTATGTAGACACATTTGCGGGATCTCTTTATCTAATACTGTAAAGGCACATGCTCTCCATTGCTTAAGAAATTCCTTGCTTTGCTAATGTACAAAAATCATTTTCATTATTGTCTTACACAAGTGCAAAAGGCCTGACTATATTAGCTTTGGGTTCATCGAAATGGTGACAACATGGAATGATTTTGTGAACCATTAAAGAGAGATATGCCATTGCTTATTCAATGCATGTGCACTAACACCGAGCAGAAAGACTCCGATTATAAAAATGGTTTATAGGGCTCAAAAACTATCCAAAAACCAAGTAACCCTCATTGAGTAGAAAAGTGTGAATTTTGAAAAAAAGTTTAAAGCTCACAAAATGTCAAAACAGAGCAATCATCTGGTTTTAATCATCAACCTGTGTCTATGAGACTAATAAAGCTCTAAAGGTGATTTATCTCTCCTTGTGCTGTCATGGTTGCTTGGATTTCCCATAGGGTGCTTCTTTACCTCCATGAAACAGGTTTACTCTTTCAAAATAAGAGGTGATCTGCTATCTTGGTGACATGACAAGTAGTTAGCACTACTCTTGCATTCAACATTTAAAAAAAAACCACTTATATAATTTTGTCTTTTTATAACAGATTAACAACATCTGTGGTGTACGAGGCAATCCCATCTTCAGGGAGTGACATTATCTACTCATGGAGCGTTACCAATGTGCTCACAGGTCTCACACAAAATTTTGTTGCACCATCAGTGGAAACAGACGGCTACAGGAGTAAGGTATGATGTTATCGAGATATATGCTTAATGTGACACAAAGAGATCTCTGAATTGACATCGAAATTCATAAGGATGTAGTTTAATTTAGGATTAAGGGCTCAATATCAAAACTTCATTGTGTTTCCAAAAAAAAGTATTAAGTTTAATTAATTTATGCTGATATCAAACGTAACATTAAAAGCTTGATGTAGGCCCCCCTATTCATTTTGAGATACAGCTGTACAAAAAAAGAAAGAAACAGGCACAAAAACTACATGTTTGTTCTGCACACAATACAGGGAAGTGCAAAAAATTATTGGCATATGTTTCTAATGATAGCAAAAGTTAATATTCTATTTTTGTTGTTGATATTTTGCATATGTTAAAGGTTTTTTTGCTTCTTCAAAATATATACTGAAATAAAAGATGGAGTGGGCATATTTCTATGATGACAATTTGAAATTTGTTAAGTGAAATGTCTTAAGTTTTACCTTTTCACATTTTTTTAGATGCCATTATCTTTCAACTCACCTGGTGACTACAGCATCACTGTAGTAGCCAGCAATGCATTATCCAGCTTCACCGCTTCCATGGCAACCAGCCTGCAGGAAGCCATTTTGAATGTCAACATCCTTATGGCACCCGTCGCTTTTGGTTACCCATCCACGCTAGAGATCACCATTGAAGGTGGCAGCTCACTCCAGCTAGATCTTGATTTCGGTGATGGGACAACGCTTCACATCCTGAGACTCGACGAAGCCGTTTCTCGATCACAAATCACCGAGACGAGATACACCCCGCTAGTGGCTATGTATTCACTGACTAAGATATATGACAGATTAGGGGAGTACCATTGCACTGTGCACGCTTCCAATGATGTGTCGGAGTTTACGGCATCTACTGTAACACAAGTGGAAGAAGGGATATCGGGGTTGCAGTTATCGACGGAGAGTCCTACTGTATTACGCAGTGGTGACGAAGTGGAATTTGTGGCAACTGTGGAATCTGGGAATGGAGTTTTGTTTCATTGGGATTTTGGTGGATATGGAACGAATGTTGAAAGGTAAGTGCATTAGTGTTTCAAAATATTGAAAATATGAAGTGAACAATTTAAAAAAAAGTGAAATGTTTGTGTGTGATATTGGGTAGATATGTTGAACATGTGCCCTCTCATGGTTTAGCGGGAGCAGAAGGTCTCTCAAGGTCAAAAGGTTATTTTGAGGTCACCTTCAGGAGAGTTGACTTCAGGTCATGTGATGCCATTTCCAGGTTATGACCATATAGCTGGTTTCAGATTGTCAGGTGTGGTGGTCGTACAACCAGCGTGACGTCAAAAATTTCAAGTGCGCATACTCGGCCTTGTTGCATCTGGAAAATTTTGTGACAAGCATATGACAAGTTAATAAGTTGATATATCAATTACCATGTCATGATGGGCGGAACAACACATCGTTTTGAGTTGGAATAAATTCTTGCGATAGACCATCTGTACAATATGCAAATGTGTTGCGCTACAAGACACCTCAAAATTTCAAATGTGTAGTCATCTGTCAAGCTACAATGTGACACCTACTCTGAAACTACCTTAATTGACCCTTCTTGACCTAAATTGTAATGGCTCACCCCGAAAGGTGGGACTATGCCGATGATATCAAATTTGATTTTATCATTTCGTCTGTTGTAACATTTTCTAAGCTTTTAAAATGACACCTTACTTGTTGAAATTGATCAAGGCGATCAAATTTTACAACAGAAAATATGCTGAGAATTCTTATTATTTTCTTTATTTTTTGCTGCCTATTTTCATCAGTTTCTTGAAAAGTATTCAGTCGCAAAGTCACCCTTTTCAAGGTGAGTCATCACAATTTGTATCATTTTTAGCTTTTACTCTCTCGATTTATATATGGAAGGGTACAAAGTCACTTAATGTCAAGGTCAAAACATGAAACTGGGAGGAAGGTTGACCTAGGGTCATCCAAGGTCAAGGTCACAGCTGTGCATGCGTTTCTGTCAAATGATAGATCTGAGTACTTTTTTCACATCTGTGGTATATGCCCATTCTTGATAGTCTTTTAAAAAGGACAAATCATGTGGATTTTATAATTTATTTCAGAATTAAGTTTGTAACATATGTTTCTTTTCCCAGTTTCCACAACAAGAGCATAGCCAGACACCGCTTTTATAATCCCGGAAACTTCAACATCCAAGTTTCCGTCAGTAACCATCACTTCTGTGGCCTATACCCGTCCTTGATTGTCTTTTAAAAAGGACAAATCATGTGGATTTTATAATTTATTTCAGAATTAAGTTTGTAACAAATGTTTATTTTCCCAGTTTCCACAACAAGAGCATAGCCAGACACCGCTTTTATTATCCCGGAAACTTCAACATCCAAGTTTCCGTCAGTAACCATCTGCAACAACACCCGCTATCGGCAACTCATCCAGACATCATTGTCGTCCAGGCCCCTATCATACCAGCCACGTTAGATCTGCAAGTGGATATCATCGGAGCACCGTTATACCGGTATGCAACCGGCAGCTATGGTACTCAAGAAGTTGTATTCAGGGCATCTTGTGAAGGCTCCCATGTGGAGTTTGAGTTTGATTATGGAGATGGAGTCACAGAAGTTGTTACTGGTTTTTCAGAGCTTGCATTCACTCATGGTTTTGGCAGACATAGTTTTAACCAAGGTAAGATAGTTATAGATTAATAAATGCGCATTTTATACTCGAGTGAGAGCGCGGTGAATTTTGATGCGTCCAATTCACGAGGCCCGTAGGGGCCGAGTGCATTGGACAGCAATCAAAATTTACCGCAAGTGCATTGGTTTTGTCTCATTTTATGAGCATTATGGAATGCAAATTTATTAATCTAATTCATACATGACAGAAAAATAATATTTTATCTTTAATATGACCATCAACATTTAAAAAAATCTCTAAACTAAATAAATGATCACCCGACAAAAATGTTTTAAACATTCATACGCACTAAACGCCCGCCACACAAACCGGAACGCAACAAGCGCAGTGCATTGTGAAGATCCACTGCACACCGTGTACTTTATATTCTTGCATTCTGATTGGCTAGGTGACACATGTATGAATATGCATCGGGACATTGGATTAGAATTTCCTGTTTCTTTTCTCAAAAAGTAAGGGCTAAGAGTAAAATGGTACACCATTTTTGCTAAGTTGGACTGGGAGTGGCTTTTGATGGCCACCATGGTCTTTTTATTAGTCCTTTTTGGACTATCCAGGCTTGTGCTTTTGCATAGATCTGGCAATCTCTGATTTAATCATGAACACCCATGTGTCCCAATGGACCAATCTGAATAATGTTATTTTGTATAATGAATTTTGTAATCATGATGACCTCATAAGCATGGGATGAAAAAAATCTGAACTGCATCAATATTGACCTTGGTTCAAAGCAGTTTGGATTTATTCTACCGTAGATTTCATTTTTAATTATATATTGAATTAATATAATTAAAAATGTTTAAGCAAGTTTAAGCAAATAAGTTTAAGCAAGTTGATTGTTTGAAACTGATAACATAGTTTTAACCAGCTCGAGAAAATTTGTAGTATATATTTTTGAAAAAGACAGGGTTTGAAAGACTATTTATTGGTTTTGAAACACCATTTATGAGTCTGAAAAACTATCTACTGATTCAATTTACGGCTGAGGAGGGCCCAGTTTGCTGGTCACTGCTATCGAGCCAAGGACCAAATCATATCGGACCTTCTTCTTTGGAGACTGCCGTGTCCAAACAGAGGCTGTAGCCCATAACGTACCCTGATGCCATATGTAGAGATACTGGCTTGAACTTCAATGAGCTTGGAAGTGCAATGTGTGATAAAGATAGTTGGCAAAGATGTGTGTCATGGATCTCGACGGAAGTCGAAGGATGATGATGATGATGATTTACGGCTGCATCATATATCTTTTACGCGAAGCAACTTTCACACATGGAATTAACACACACATCAAACTTGCACACACAAGCTATTACGCGTATTATCTTATTTTTAATGAAATTAATTACTAAATGAGGCCCTTGGGGCAAGTAAAAATCTCATATGTACTGACTTTTTCTGATCTCTGGATTTTAATTGTGGTCCTCAGTGACTAAAGTTTAGCTATTTTACTTTTGGGCATATGTTTATAATTGAATCAATATTTTTAGAAAAATGCTATATAAGAATGCAACATCTAACTTTGCATATTTGATTATTTTTTCCTTTTCCTTCAGTTGGTAACTATACCATCACCGTGCGTGCTCGTAACTTCTTCAGCAACGCAACCAAGACATTAGCGTCTCCATTCTACGTTCAGTTGGCACCCGTTTTGTCGTGTCCTCTCAACCTGTGTTTCTGTAACAGTAACAACCATTTATCTAACAAGAGAGGAGAGGTAACCAACTTGACGGTGACATTGGACAGAGGCACCAATGTGTTCTATAACTGGTCTATGGGCGATCAAACGGACTACTTTTATCATGGTAAGTAAATTACCCTTCTTGGGATTTTGGTCTGTGTCTAATCATAACATTAACTTTCAAAATCTGTCTTAATAGAATTCAACAGAGTTTTGGAGGTGATCTGTATACTTAAACTTCAAAAGACATGAGGCTAGCAATTTTTTTTTGAAAAAACAAATTTTAGTAACCATTTTGTATTAACAATATTTTAATTGATTTGGGGAAATGTGTTGAACCCAGGGGAGGGGTATACTCATATGATCTCCTCTCTATATCTGTGATACTTCAAGAACTAAATTTTGGCAAAATTTGAAACTTTTGAACTGAAATTGGCCAAATTTGAGACTTTGGAACTGAAATTTTGACAAAAATGTAGCTCTCTAATAGCATATTTAGTATGCCTACCTGTCTATGTCGAGTGGTCCTCGAATCGAGACGGCCTTCCAGATTTTGCCATCTTTCATTGCTTGATGTCATCTGATTCAAGGCAAGAATCTTCCCTCAAGATGTCAATGAAAGTCTTACGAGGTCTGCCAGCTTTTCTTGAGCCATGCATTTGGTACCCAATGCAGGAGTTGAGATACAATACAAGGCCAGTGGGTGATTATTTATGCTAACTACTTTGAAACGTTTTGGTATGCCAATTCAAGATCTTAAAACTATTTACATTGGGTTTATAAGACCACTCACTGAGTGTGCCGTTCCTGCATGGCATCCTGGGCTTTCGGAGAAACAACATCTGGCTCTTGAGTGAATACAAAAGAGAGCTTGCAGGATTATGTTAGGAACTAAATACACTTCATACCAAGATGCTCTTGAACGATGCCTACTTACCATGCTCAGATCTCGAAGGGACCAAATGTGTCTTCAGTTCATTGATAAGCTTATCAAGACTCCTGCATTCCGCAGCTGGGTACCAAATACGAGAGGAGAAGATAGCGGCAGAGCATTGCTTAACACCCACCTTCTCTCAATCCCAAAGGCTCGCACATAGAGATACGCTTGCAGCCCCATACCCTATATGGTGAAGCTGTAGAATGCAGAAGCTTAGTTGTTTTTTGTTTCCGACTTTGATGAAATCCCATTTTGGTATGCTTGGCTTGTTGAAAGCGGGGTATGTTCTCTGTCATTATTGTATTATGTATCTTAAATTTTGTCTCTTGTAGCTGTTTGTTATATGATATTTGTAAAAATGTATCCAATTCAGCCTTTTGGCTGCTATTTGCATTTTGTGCTAATAAACAATGAATAAACAATTTCATTCCCTGTAGAGCTGTATCTTGTTAATCTCAATCTGCGTTCTCTGATCTTGTCTGTGACTTTTGGCAGCTCCCCATGGAGTTCGCTGTTGGTGACTTGCTGCTTCCAGTGGATGTTGAATGCCAACCTTAGCATTCTGGTGTAGCATCCATCCAGTTGCTTTTCAAGCGTGGGGGTCAGAGTCCAGCTTTTACACCCATATAGCTGATTCGGTACAAGTGATTTCTGTTGAAAATAGTGTCGTTCTTTTTAAATTGAGTACCCCACCTTCCCTGCAGTAATTACATTACTAATTTTTAAAAAAATAATTGATTTTTTCAGGTAATTCTGTTAGTCACCAGTATTTATCTACATCTAGCGCCTATGGCTACATCGTTACTGTAGTTGGTTTTAACCTCGTCGGGAACACTGGACCTCGTCAGTGTAGGGTCTATGTTGAGGAAGAGATACAGCGTAAGTTTGATTTCTATTCTTTATTCATTCATGCTATAATTAATTAAAATTTAACATTTTTTAATTAACCCTCGTCTAACAAGCCCTTTTTTGTAACACTTCTAACCAAAGGGGTTGTAGCAACCCCCCTTAAATTTTTTGGAACAGAACCCTATATGAACTTGGTTTTGCTATCAATAGATAGGTATGGTCCTCCCCTATCCAACGATACCAAGATCACAAAATCACATAATTATGACGCCATAAAGGTCTTTCAGGTCGAAAAATCAGAATTTTGGCAAAAATGGCTACCAAAATCAAAATTGTGTTTTAAAAGTTCTAAGTAATGGAATTTCATTGGTTTTTTTGCAAATAAAGAAGGGAAATGATAATTTTTATATGCCCTGCAACTTTCAGCCTCTAGCATGCATCTATTTTGCAAAATGACAACTTAAAAATTTTGCAAAATGGCAACAATTTTCTGGGGTTTCACCAACCTCCATCACACCCAAACTTTGACGGCTTACCCTAACCCCTAATTGTTTCATCAAAATGACCGCAAAGGAGGTAAAAGAGATTACCCAAATGCTTTTGCATTTTTATTCTGCGGAGAAAAACCTTAGGGAGAGGGTTGAACCCCCCCCTGGTTAGATGAGGGTTAATTAGATTGAATTTCTTAAAATGTGATAGTGAAGTCTACAAGTTACTTTGAGTTAAATTCATATTTCGGAATCCAAAGGAAATTGAATAATATACTCATATTTTAATGATGTTTGACTGCTACTCTAGCAGCTTCTTCAGACTGGCAACTTTGTTTATCTCTCAACACTGTTTAATGTTTTAGACATAAGGGACATCAAGAGAAACAACTGGTCATATAGATGTGATTCACAGCATAGGCCCATCTTCCTTGTTTGAAGTCCATTGCCCCTTCTGCATATCCGTTGGGACTCCTTGACTCCCTGGCATCAGTATGCCATTCATGGCCATTGAATTTTGCCTGGTGCCACAGAATTGTATGATTGGTGAGAGCAACATGTTCTTTGAGGGCTGATCATCAGGGCCCATATTGTGAATCACTTCACGACCAAAAAAAAAATTAAAATTCATCAATCAGGCATGAGAGTGCACTAGCATGAAAAAAGCTGAAAAATCTGAAATAGTATGTTATATTGTTACAAACACCTCAAAACAGGCTAAAATAATGAAAATTGTGGAATTTCTAACATCAAAAAAGCTTCAATTAGCAAATTTCTAACATCAAAAACTCTGAAATCAGAGAAAAGATGGAAAGATCTCATGCCTGATGTCAATGGACAATCAAACATTTTTTCGCCTAATAAATATCGTTCTATTTTATACTATATTAATGTCATGTCACGTGCAATTCATATGAATTATAAGTTAAAAGCAAGTTTTGCAGTCCAAATATTTTCAAAGGAAATCCATAATTTTGCTTATGTATTTGAACTATTTACAATTGTTTTTGTGTAATCTTTCCAGATGTTGAGCTGCATGTAGCGGAGAGTTTATACCAAGTCAGGACATTGATAGACTTTCAAGCTGTAGGAGCCCTTGGTGCACGAGAATATGTGTGGGATATGGGCGACGGTCGTGACCCCAAGACCATACACTTTGAATCTATCTTTTCTTATCAGTATATTTACCCCGGAACGTAAGTTATGTTTCTGATGCTATTTGAACTCTATTGTGATACCTCACCAAAAAAACCTATACCCTATGCAAAAAAAACCCCACATCTCACATGATTATCAAAGGAAACAAAAACTGAATTGAAGACAGTATTCATATGAGAAGTATGATAAAGATACTTACTTGAAAGATTTGAAGATCTGAAGGAAAGGAGAAGGAAGGATGTTTACAGTTGATAGCTTTAAATAGGCAGTACTGAAAATAGGAAATCAAGTGAAGGATATTAAGTCGCACCAGTGTTGAGCAAACCAAATTCAGTAAATCGTGTTTCTATATTTCATATAAGGCCAAAAAAAAAGAACTCTGTCTCAGGTTCCTTAGGCCAAAAACCCTATGTGCTACGCTTTTTTTTTTAAGTCAAAAAGGCTATGCGCTTATACGTTTTTAGGTCACTATTTTTTTTTTTTCGGCTGCATCGCGGACAAATTTTTCCCTTTTTTCTCTCGATGTAAGAAAATAATTACAAAAAAGCAAAAAATCTCCTGAAACCTTAAAAAAAAAAAAAAAATCGGTAAAATTCTAATTTTTAACCTAATGCGCGCGGGAAACTGAGACAGAGTTCTTTTTTCTTTGGCCTAATAAGTCACCATTTTTACATTATAACCGTTGAAATATTACTTCTATCCACCCTATCAGTCAAACACATTTGGCACAATACTAAACAAGTAAACCCAAGAAGGTCTCTAATGAATCTTATTTCCATTGGGGTCCAAGATCTGTCTTTAATCAGTTTTAGATGCAGGAGGTATACCAGGAGAAGAACATGCGTAACTGAGCATGGACTCGAAAACAAAATACACATACAACGCTGAGATGGGGAATCAAACCCGGGACTCATTGATGCAAAGCCAGGAAGTACTGCTACACTAACCAGCTTTAAGGGATTTTTTAAGATGACTGAAGTGAATATGCTTGGAAATTCTGATACAGAAATCAGGCAGAACACAAAAGTATATTTCCAGGCAAATATTCTTGGAATACACTTTTTAAATGGTGCATTTGTTTATAAAAAAAAATTACTTGATTTACAGGTATGGAGTAACAGTAACGGCTAAAAACTTGGTCAGCAGTGTCACGTCAGAACCGGTAGAGCTCATCATACAAGAACCAATAGACAGGCTGTCTGTAATCCTAGTCGGTACCAGAGAGCCCGTATCCAAAAGCTGTTGCAGTGCCCTCATTGGTCAGCGGATTGAGATGCAGCTGGGCATGTTGGGTGGTAGTCATCTGAAAACTCTGTGGGATTTTGGTGATGGGAGCGTGTTGGTCTTGACAGACGAAAATGATGTTTCTCATACTTATAACAGGTGAGCCTAGTGTACAAATTTTGACCAATACTGATGATCACATACTGGATTATGTGATTTAGATTATACTACAAAATTAGAAACATGATAAAAGCTTTAACTTTGAAATAAAATAATTGATTTATTTTAACATATGTAAAATATCAACAACAGCATATCAGAAGTAACGACCTGCGGGGCAGGTTTTTTCTCACCCCGACCCCGTCGTTCCCGACAATTTATTCCCCGACCGGACCGACCCGACTATTTATTCCCCGACCGGACCGACCCGATAAAAATTTAGCTTGCCCAGACCGACCCCGACCCGAAAGGATTTTTTCTGGACCGGACCGACCCGGACCGGTAGTTTTTCATGATTTCCCGGTCAAGATAGATATTTTTCCCCGACCCCGAGTTACCCCGAATTTCAAGTCTTTAAAAAAGTGTTTAACAAGGATTACAGTTTCAGCTATAACCGATTACGCAAAATGACCTAACTTAAGACCTCAAGAACATCTGAATGTTACAGTGACAAAAAACAAAACAAAACACTTAAACTTAATGCATTTTCAAAATTTAGTACCTTTTTTCTCGAAAACGTTCATGATTCTATGGCCCGATTTTTTACCAATCATAGATCATGCTTAAGGCTACAGTCCCTAAAATGTCTCGCTCGGCTGAACGTCATCTTTACTGCAAGTGTTTATCTACTAACGCATGTCAAAATATCACCGTTTTTGGCGTACATTATATACAAAAGACTCTATTCCATATATGTTTTATAATTTATGTAAACGACATTCCAAACTCTGTTCCTGACTTATCATTAATACTTTATGCAGATGACACAAGTGCCTTCAC
>JXSR01S008271.1:36685-47733 GCA_000969725.1 Ophiothrix spiculata
GTGCATGAAATGTAAGACAATTACAAATGACAGATCAGCAAGTAATCCAAAGTACGAAATATTAATTATGGACGTGAAAGTGTAAGTTAAAAATTGACATTATAGACACAGCGATTAATTGTTGCTCCATTTTATTTTTACCCCGAACGACGTTTTGCGTTTCCCGGACCCAATGCAAACTTTCCCCGACCCCGAGTAAAATTTCCCCGACCCGGTCGACCCCGATAATATTTTTCCCGGACCGTACCGAACCCGAAAATAGCTCAAAAATGTTTCCCGACCCGGTTTCGGTCCGGTCCGGGAAAATTCGGGGTTTCGGGTTTCCCCGCAGGGCCTTAATCAGAAATAGTATGTACAGTATACTTCAAATAAATCACTGAAGGAGGACCAAAGAATAAGCATTTAAAAGCTGTTGCAGTGTCAATAAAATTTGTTGGTTCCCAGACTCCAAATATTTTGCTTAAATAAATCAAACACAGATATAAACAATTATGAAAGAATTATCATACTCTCAATCCACAATGTGATAGCCACAGAGTATGTATCAAAGTTAAATATTACTAGTATATGGTAATGATTATTGCCCAGATTAACAGTGAATTTAGGTTTGATTTTCTACATATTTATATTTTGCCTTTGATGTGCGATCTACACTTTTTACAAACTTGTCATAATTTGTTATTTTTGCTCCAAAAATGATTATAGAATTGAATTTTTCAATACAGTCATGAAAAAGAACTTGAATACAGACAAACTGTTTGAATTGTCGTTATAATGCTACATTTTTATATTTTTTTTTCCAGAACTGGTCGGTTTCAAATCACAGCATTTGCCTCGAATGCTCTTGGTAATGCTAGTGCTTCTGCGCATCTGTTTGTCCTGAATAATACCATATGTTACCCACCACCAATAACTATTGTTGGGGGAACAGACAGAAAGGTAAAATGATAATAACAAACCTTTTAGAAATTTACAAGCATACCCTATTCACTCGTCCAATTCAACTATGTATTGTCTGAATGTATGTCACTGTAGCACTGGGTTATTTTATACCAGTGTGCCAAAAATGATGTCAAAATACTTTTATAATGCTTCATCATAGAGAACGGTGATTTGTCAAACTATTGAAAGTTGGAGTATTTTAAAAATTAAAGGTTTGTCAGTCGGAAAATAATTGAATGGGACGAGTGGATATGGTATATTGCATTTACTCAACAAAATATAAAGCTGGTTTCAGAGTGCCTAACTGTTGTGACTGCGCAGGACAAGCATGATATCAAAAATGTTGAGTGCGTTATATATCTCAACTGTGTTCCTGGAAAATTTTGCGATAAGCCAATATTTTGATTACCTTATGTTCAATGTAATGATATGGTATGAACAGTTTAATGAAATTCAGAACGGGTTTTTTTGCAACAACTCATTGCGTCAATTATCAAATGTGTTATGCTACCTCACGACAGTTCAATGTTGCAAATATGTCGTCGTCAGCTGCAGTTACAAACTATAACTATGACAGACACTGTATATGACCTTAAGCATAAAGGAGCTATGTAGAATGACCTGCTTCGAGTCTCAGCTACTAAAACTTGGCTACCATCAAAATTTTTCATCTATTTTGACCTGTATTTTTGCTAGATTCATTTTAGGATTTTTAAAATGATTGTGTTTCTTTCTTTTTTAATTTCAGGCCAATTTTTCTGATGACATCCGTATAGAAATATCCATTGGAATCATATGCGATATCACTAACGTGGTAATCTATGCCTGGACATTGACGGATGCGAATGGCGCAGTTATGATCGTAGATTCAGCACATGCTTCATTCAATCAACGTACCGCTTTCATCAAGCGAAGGACACTTCAATATGGCACTTATACTCTCAGCTTAAAGGTAACAATGTGGGAATCTTTATTCTAATGATTTTCAAGCCTGATTTTATCATAAGAATATACGTCAAACATGTGATATTAAATGAATCAAAAAAAATAAACACAGCAAGATTAGGCTTTCAAAAAAATTGTTTGATTGACGTAACCCGACCGACCCTATTTTTACCACTTACCCTAAATTTTTTTTTTTGAGCATGGTAAAAAACCTTTAATCCCAAATTTGATGGCAATCGATTCATGGGGGCCCCGAGATATGGCTTGCAGGACATTTAAAATGTTAAATAAAGGATGTGTTACAGAAAAAGTGAAGATGTTTTTGTATATGTGTCGTATATTTTGTGTTCTTGTATGTGAAACCTAGGCCTAGACTTTAAAAAAAATCTGACCTACCTACGCCATTTTTTTTTCTATGTTACCCCAATCAAACAATTTTTTTTTAGGCCTTAGCATTGAAAAATTCTACCTTTGACGTACAGTTCGTGTGGGGCAAACCAACGTATGGGGAGCCTTTATTTTAATTAGCCAACAAAAGATAAGAGTTATTGTTTTGTTGTCTTGTTGTCACAGATTATTTCATCAGGGATAGGTGTAGATAGATTATTTTGAGTAAAAGACCGAGTTATGAAAAAAAAACCAGCATGCACCTATCCGTTAAACAATATATGAGGCGAAAGAATAAATCATATCTTTAATTTTCATTCATAGTCATAAATTTTAGTGATTTTAAAACCAAGAAAGATGTCAATAACTTACCAACAAACAATAAACATGAATTTTTGGAAAATGTACACGCCCTATTCATATTCCAAATCAATTGGAGGAGTTTGCGTCAGATTGGAGTGTATATCTACATCGCCGCATAACTTTCAACTCGTGGCATCACTGTGTTTAGCGGTATAAATGCATTGAACTAATTGTCATATTGTCGCATAATTTATAGACAATTACCAATCAGATGTCTTGATGGGAAATGAAATCATACTGATACTCAGTGACTAAGAATTGTCTTTATTTTCCTGTAACCAGGCTGCTATGAATGGTACCTTGGTATATTCAGAAGCCAGTTTGACCTTGACCATCACCCCGACCCCACTGGTGGCATTCATAGATGGCGGTACAACACGATACGTGGGGAACGACAGTGATGTAATCGTAGATGCCAGCAAGTCATACGATTTGGATCACCCTGAACCATCAAATCTTATGTAAGTATATTTTAAATTAATCTGTATTTTTTTCAAGAGGTTCTTTGTGTATGTAATGTACAATTGTTCAAATAATAGATGACCCAGCATTTCTGACTTGATTTTACACATCTCTTATACTGGACTTATTCTTTTCAGCCACACAATAGATTGACATACCAAGTTTGTGAAGTTCTGTTTCACAGTTTGTTTATGTTTCAGTTTGTTACAATTGGAAATCATCATAATAAATTTTTAGAACCACATTTTTTGCAATAAAATTGTGTTTATGTGAAGCTGAATAAATGACTAGATAGAAACACACTTTGAAGAATTAAAAATAAATAAATAAATAAATAAAATGCCATATTTTGGCAGATCAGTCACAGATTTGAAGTCAACATCATGTTTGTTATCCGTGGGGCATCCTGCATAACAAACCCATAACCTGGCAAATAAAGTCCAAGGCTTATTGAATAACATTTTTGTTGTGCTTTATATCATTACATTTAGCTTCATTTTCAATATACTTTCTTCTTATTTATCTTGCAGATTTAGATGGTCGTGCTATCAACTGGACAATCCTCCTAATCCATGCTTCCCATTATTCAGTGGGAGTGACCCTACAGAATCCAATAGCTCTAGCCTAGTCTTCCACACAAGCGATCTACTCCTGAATGAAAGCACAGCTTTTGTGTTTGCCCTGAATGTTAGCAAAGAAGGCCACCAAGCCGTACGAACATCACAGGTGCTCTATGTGAAACACTACAACCCAGTGAAGTAAGTGAGATTATGGTGTTTAATATCATTTTGATTTGGATAATGAGAAATCGTGAGTGAAATGTATTAAAGGTAGCTATTCCACTCTTTTTCCCTATTTGAATGAAGGGTCATCACCTACAAAAAGCAATCGTAAAGTTTCATTCTCATATCTTGAGCCAAATTAATGCTGCAGGCAAATATGTGTCTGAGAGTGACCAATAGAAACATATAGGATATTTATTTTTTTAAACAAAATGTTCCATTAATTCAGCACTTTTTTGACCATATGTCTTCAACGAAACATAATATAGGCGTGATAATTTACAGGGGTTATGAGAGAAATATGCGCTTTCATGTGGTATCAAAATCTCCAATTTGATTTTGTGAGTGAAAGTGAATGGAACAGACACCTTTAATTTTTCACCAATGGCTAATATTTGTAAATGACTTTCATTTATTAGACAGTCAAAACCATGGTGTGGTATAGGATGGCACAGCTGTGTCCATTATAATGTATATCACATTTCATCAAACCATTTAGTTTTGTTGGTACTCTTTTCACCAGAGTTTAAATGCTACTAGAAGAAATAAAACTCTTTAGAAACCGAACCTGTAACTCCCAAAACAACTAAAAGTTAAAATTTGTAAAACAGCAAAGTTGCTTCAATGGAAGTACTGTATATAGACCATGATTTTGTTTACGACAGCACAGTACAGGGATACCAATTTTCAGACTTCTGAATTCTTACTTTTGTCAAGTTATTTCTGGTCAAGTTATTTTTTGTCAAGTTATTGCTTTTTTTGTTTATTTGTTTATATGTTTCTCTTTCTTGGTTTTTTTCATTGTATAATGCAATTCAGCCTCAGGGCTGTCATGTTATATGATTCTAATAAATCTGAAATCTGAATCTGAATGTGCAAATTAAAAAGTCTGTGTTTGTTCAGACATTTTGAATAGCTGTAAGTGACATCCCTGTCAGTAGGCCTATGTTCTGTTTGTGAACTTGTCTTTTCAAAATTTACACACTTGCAGAGCTTAATTTAAAAAATCCCGAGGTACAATAATTAGCCTCAATTGGCTACAACCAAAATGGCCACAATACCAATTCCCTTGTTATTCACTCCACTATCATTTACAATCATCCTGCGACTGTACTTTGCTTTTACAGAGTACTGATAGAGTGTACATCGTGTGAGGATGGCATGGTGAACAGAAATGATCTAGTAACGCTGAGTGCCGTGTGCAATGAATGCAGTCCTAATGCCACCTTTAGATGGACTTTATATCGTGTCAACGATGGGGCAGAGCAAAGAAGCTACAATTGTAAGTATGGTTTGATGTACTGTATTCATTTCATAGAAGAGGGGAGGGTGGAAGAGCGTTTAGAGCACAGGACTTTGTATATAATACAGAGGTTCGGACTCTGTATATAATACAGAGGTTCCAGTTTGAGCCCCAGTTGGGGCACGTATATCTCCTTGTTTCCTTGGGCAAGAAACTTTGCTCTTATTTGGTTCTGAAGTCACGGTAAGCCCTTGGTCCCTTGTATCATACTTCTCCTTGGGGCGCTGCATACAGTGTTTACCTGATGAGTTATAGATTATGTCATCATTTAATCCCAAATACATATGACTGAAATATCTCTGCCACATCATTATGAGAAAAGGAACAGTCAAGGCCGGGGATAAAAAATGTTTTCTAATGAAGAAAATAATCACTCTCATTGACTTAATTGACTTAAGACATTTTTGTTAATTAATATGATTTCATTTCAGATCCGTGTCAGTTGACTCCCAAGTTGCCATCAGGAGGCCTACCTCAACTACCCAGCATATCAACACTACCACCTGCCATGAATACCAGCAACAGTCAAGGTGGGTACAAGTCGGGGTGCATTCAGTGTCCAGCGTACGCTGGGCTCCGACGTCTTATCCAAAATAAGACGCCGGTAACCGCTAATCAATCTAAGCACTTGATTGGCCCGTATCCTGAAGGCATTTGTTTTCAGCGTCAAACACTTACATGCGTGACGCATTGGTGATTGCGCGAATTTCTTGTAACGCGTAGCTAAACGCGGTGCGTCATACAGAGGTCGCGCATGTAAACATCGCCATTTTGTCAACCTCTTCACCAAAACCTTCCACTCACAAACGGTAGCCATGTAGTTAGATAGGGCGAGTGAGCTGGCAAGTTGTGTAATTCTACTGGTCAAAATTTTGACTAATTATGATCAGCCGTTACCTGCGTTGATGGGCAGTCTGAACCATATAGTGAAGCGCCCACATCGAGGGTACCAGCGTATGTCCAGTGATAATACTGAAACATCGCCCTGCAATATATTGCCTCCAAGATTTAGTAAAATTGTTGTATCCAGTCAGAAAGTTTTATTGTTAATGCTATATGTCTGTCATCTAAAGCCAATCATTCTAACAACCATTCTTAATTCATGTTATTTAAGAAATTAAGTGCACCTTAATTTAACACAGATTTATTTTTTGAATTTCAGAACCAAGTCCACAACCAGGTCCAGGTGGAGACAGCGGTGACTACAACGAGATGGTAACAGATACAAACCAACCAGATCCACTGGACAGCTTCTATGAAGAAGGTGGTGACCAAACTGGAGACGGTAGCTTTGTAGAAGATGGTGGCGGACAACCCGGAGAAGACACTCCAAGCTTTGTGGAAGATGGTGGAGACGAACCTAGTCTTGTAGAAGATGGTGGTGTTCAACCAGGAGATGACTCCCCTAGCTTTGTGGAAGATGGTGGTGTCCAACCAGATGACTCCCCTAGCTTGGTAGAAAATGAACAGCTTGGAGGTGACGATGTACAAAGCTATGAAGAGTACCAAGAATATGTCGAAGAAGATCTTGGCGATCCAAGTATAGGTGAAGTGGAGGATTATGTCAGTATTCATGAAGAAGTACCTGGTGGTGCGGATATGAATCCAGATGGAACAGCAGCGGGGCAAGAAAGTGTCAATATGACTATTGAGGAAGAGGTTGAAGCCACTACTATCATATATGAAACCACACAAGAACTGGAGATAGTAGATGAACAAGGCGATGCCTATGATGAACCAAGTTTGATTGAAGAAGGTGCTTATAATCCAAGTATTTATGAAGGCCCAAGCATCTATGAAGAACCCAATCCCCAAGACAGCTTTGTGGAGTATGAAGAGCCTGCAGAACAGCCAGATAGCTTTGTCGAAGAATACAGCATTGGTGAAGATACTGGGGAGGATGGTGGTGCAGAAAGCACAGGCAAAGATCATGATGTTCCTACAGACTCTGGTACTGAATCAAATGGTACCATGCATCGCAGCAATCCGGATCCAACGGGTGACGCAGCAGGGAGCGAAGAAGGTCTCACAACGGATAAGCCGGAGTATGTCTATGAAGAGTATGTGGAATATGAGTATGTGGAAGGCACTGATGATAGTCCACCTACTGCTAGTTATAACACTGGTGGCGTAGACTCCGGTTCGATTCAAGAAGGAGGACCTCCGTCAGATACTAGTATAACCGAGTTTGGGACGGAATACTCGTATGAAGTGCCTATTGAAGATATTGGTGAGCAGTTGTGTTTCATTTGGTTGTGTTGTCCTGTGTTGTGGTGATGAATGTGTTGTAATGTATTGTTTTCAACGGTTATCATGGGTTGTGTATGGGGGTGTAGTCATATTTGTTTTAATGGAGAGGTGTCGCTAAATATTTTTCTACATCTCACACTCACATTGTTAGCGTAAACGGTAAGGCACTTGGTTGCGGCGCATTCAAAACCCCAGGGGTATCAAAAAGTTGAGTGTGCTTGAAATTCCCTTGGACAAGGAACTAACTGCTAATTTTCTCGTGGAAACCCGTACAAAACTCGGGGAGCTGATCCGGGCAGCGATGGTGCGTGTGTGGCCTGATATGGTTCAGCGTCCCTAGAGGTTGCCGCTGAACCTGGAATGATGCTTGGTGTGGAATGGAGCTTGCTTGGGCCACAATTGTCATGGAGCACTTGTAAAGTGTGCAGAAGCTGTGTGGAATTACAAATCTTAGAGACATAGCGCACTATAAATCCCCAGTATTTTATTTTTATTATTGTCATTGTCTAATGTTAAAATAATTACACTTTAAAATCAAAAACATGCAAAGTGATTAAATATTGGTCGTGTGCAGAGTTCCATTTTAGGTTTTTGAGTTGCGCCGATTCAACCAATTTTTACAAACTCCCGGTGCAATCTATAATAAGTGCTTGTGCAAAAATTACAAGTTGATGCTCAAAATTACAAAAATGTACAAAAATTACTGTACGCAAAAAAGTGGTATGGCAGTAAATAAGTTGATCAACTCATAAGGAGCCGCTTCAAACCTCAAATGGCAGCTGACCACCCGGAACTGCCGGTTCTAGGCAGTTGTCATTGTTCAGAACAAAAGCAACTGGCCAGAACAGGCGGTTCCGGGCGTTGACCGCCGGTTGAGTTTTGAAGTGATCCTTAAGAAACATTTCAAATTGTCATTTTAATTGCTCAATTGTTCAGTTTATGAAAATGTAAGTTTTCTGACATAGAATCAGGTACTTATTTGATTCATTTCTCCTGAGTTACACATTATTATTCTTTTCTTTATTGTTGCAGGTTCTGATAACCCACCTCCTAATAATCGTAAGTTGTGAAAAATGTAATCTTTTACTCTGTGTTGAGTACTCTTAGAAATGGCTAATTGTTCAGTTGCTAAACCTTCAGCATTCATTAATACTAACTTTTAGAATGCCCTACCACATTATTAGGGTATAGGATTAGATTAGAGTTAGATTAGGATTAGGGTTGGGTATTCTGATTAGGGGTAACAATTTTTAGGGTATTCTAAATTCATATTAACATAATCCAGTTGTACTCTGTGTCATACAATTCCATAAATGAGTATGCGTAACCCACTTGCAAGGATACTTGATAATTTAACATGGATTTCATATTTTGTTTCTTTCTTTTTTTAGAATATAGAAACAAAATGAAACATTTACTTATATTTCTTAACTTTAGAGAAATAGGTTCCTAAAGGATTATTTCATGATATTAGTGACCCTTCATATCGAAAGGTACCTTAAGGGTCCCAAAATGAAAACTGATTTTTTTAGTCTAATCTGAAATATTATATTTTACTTTATAATGACACCTTACTTTTGGTTATTGGATGTTCGGTTGCAAAGTTACATCCAAATTGGTAAAAAGGCATCAGGCTGATTCAAAAAAATATAGTTCTGAGAAAATCAAGTTTAAAGTTTCTGTACTGGTAAAACTTGACTGGAGAAAGGATTTTTATCCCAGTTTTTAAAACATTTGTCTTGTGTTTTCGATTTGGAACCTGATTGATATGATAGAATACACTTTAAAGGTAACGTTTCTGATGAAATTAGAAATTCGACCTTGGACGTGATTTTTGACTTTGCTCAGCTTCAATGGCCCGTATCTCGTAATTTATAATGCCGACCTTAAGGTACCTTTCGATATGACGGGTCACATTTGTTGATATTTCAATTGCACAGACGGTGGCGATTCAGGCGGTGGGAGCGTTCCGGATTCATCTGAAGGAGACAATGTGGTAGATCCAGATACGCCAACCCCAGGTTCACATCTGGTGGAGAAATCTCGCAATGAGCTGTTGCCCAGAGTTGGGGATACATCTGGACTGGAAGGCCAATCTCTGACCATCATGAACAACTTCTTGGATGAAGGCTTTACATACGCTATTGAAGTGGCAGTTGATGAGCCGGGTAAGATGGACCATGATGTTGTTTTTTCGGCTATGTGTTTTTTAACCAATTTGAAAATTTTAATATTGTGGTCACATTAGGTGATAAGGAAGGTTTTTCTTTTGATCTGGTTAATCTTAAATTGCATTCTTAGGTAAAAAAAATTGATGTCTAGTCAAAATCTTGTGCTATACTTCTGTATTTGGTGTCATATTTTGGCAATGTAGGTATCAGTACTAAGAGTGCAGTACAATTCAATCACCCACTTGCAAGTTTATTCAAAGCTACAGATATTTGGATGTACCGTACCCTTTTGCCCTGCCAATTTAGTGGTGCTAGTTTCATTTCTTGCCCTGTGTGCTATAGACCTTTTCAAAACACAACTCTCCGAGAATTTCCAAAGCTGATTGTACACTTCCCGGCAATTGCCAACAGAAAGAGTGACTCTTCAACACAGTAACCAGAATGTTAAGTTCGCATTCTCGTTAACTGGTTCCGTACGAATTCGAACTTGTAATTAGCGTTAGCACTAAAGAGTCGCTTTCAATGTGATCGCCTTTATGACTTTTTATGTGACTTGAAATCTTAAGCTTAATCAGCTGATTTCAAATGGAAATTTCACTTTTAAGTTGTGTGGGTGAGCTTATGGTACCATCAGCCAAAAGTTGTTCAGAATCAGTATATCTAATAATGTATTGGTCTGGTTCTATTTATTTCTCATTTTTATGGCACTAAAATGTTAGAGATTTTTTGGAAAATTTTGTTTACAAAATCGGGCATACTAATGAGCTTGTACGGGATTGGTTGAAAAAATAGCCATGTGATCAATATTCCGGAGATTTCCGAATTGATTTTGAAAAGGTCTATACAGGCTGGTGCTTCATGCATTTGCTTGGAGTTGTATGAATTTACCCTGGATCCTGTGTGTCCTCTGTAGATCAACCTGGATAAACAAACAAATGCGGTGGTTAGTCTTTAACCGACAGTTTAATACTGTCAGGGAATAGGACACATATGCAATTACATCCAATGATGAAGAAATCCTGTTTAGGCAATTAATTATGCAGTTAAAAATTCGGTGTAAAGTATTTTTATTTTGTGTTTATTTTAATTTCAGAAGGTGGTGATGATGGCAAAGCTAGCCAGTATTTCTATGTGAATGTCGCCCCTCATTACGGCCACTGTTTCCTGATGCCAAACCAAGGCAATGAGTTAGATCAAGTCTTCCAAGTCAACTGTCACGAATGGGTTGATGATGATGTAAGTATTCTATAGCCCAAAGCTAGCCAGTATTTCTATGTGAATGTCGCCCCTCATTATGGCCACTGTTTCCTGATGCCAAACCAAGGCAACGAGTTAGATCAAGTCTTGTAAGTCAACTGTCACGAATGGGTTGATGATGACGTAAGTATTCTATAGCCCAAAGCTAGCCAGTATTTCTATGTGAATGTTGCCCCTCATTATGGC
>JXSR01S008271.1:48118-59756 GCA_000969725.1 Ophiothrix spiculata
CAATAGATTTTCGGAAAAAATAAAAGACAGCAAAAAATGGAAGGGGGTAAAGAAAAAGCAAAACAAAAGAGAGGAACAAACAAAATAGGTAGAAATGATTTAAAAATGTGTTAAATATGTTAGTATTAAGTAAAGTTGAGAAATTGAAAATGAGATCTTGGTTGTCTGTGTGCTTGTGAGATTTTTTTTTGGCTTGTCGGTTTTTAAAAGCTATGTCAAAATATTTTGGGTGTACCTTTGGGCCTCGTATGTCAGTTTTCACTCCTTAAATAAACCATGGCACCATGCCTGCTTATTAACGGCAAAAGTCAATCCAAAAGGAGCGCATGAAAACAAAAATTAGCGACAACCACAAGATGGAAGGCAAAAAAGTTATGAATTGGCAAATGCTTGGCGGAAGAGATGGGTTCTAAAATTGGATTTGAAACAATTGAGAGAAGATTTGTTATAAATGCTGTTGGGAAGAGAATTCCAAACAGTTTGGCATTGAAACCAAAAGAATGTCAAATGGCAGATTTGAGAACAGGAGTATGGAATCTTATGATAGGTCTATCGCAAGTTGATAATAATAATAACTGGTTTTTGTTTTTTTTGGTAAGTATATAAAAAGGTTAAAATTGGATTGGAAGGGTGCCTTAAAGCACATGATATATACCTGAGGATATTTTGGACAAAATTGTGCGGTTTTGTATAAAAGCATGAAAATTGGCATGAAGATAGAGAATTTTATACTGAATCATTCTAGGATGGGAGCCATTTTTGCATTTTTCAAATATGGCGGCCATCTTGAAAATTCAAAATGGCCGCTATTATTACCTATTGAAAATAAAAAAAATCAACATTTCATCATTTTGGCAGCATTACCATACATGGTTTGAGTTAGAAATGACAAACACGAATCACAAATGCCTTAATTAATCATATTTTACTTATTTTGAAAATCCAAGATGGCTGCCAGATTCAAAATGGCCGCCAATTGACATATTGTCATCATTCAAAATAGGCATTATTCACAACATGGGAAGCTTTGTGGAGTTTTGTACTTTAATTTCTTTTTAATTCATCATTATTTAGACCATAAAGGTGTCTACTAATGAATTATTCAATTTTACACATTTACGTGTAGAGGGCGTGATTCAAAATGGCTGCCATAGTTACCGTATTTAAGGAAATAATAACAGATTTTTAGCAATTTTGATACAAAAATCATGATTATGAAAATTATGAAGATCCAGATATCACGTTTTACCGTTTAAGCCATTCACTTATACATAAATTAGTACTATATAACATTTTTGCCATATTTCATGCTTTTGAAAATTCAAAATGCCCACCAAAATGACTAAAATTGAGGTAAATTACAGTAATTTGGAGTAATTTAAGCAATAAAAACCACCCAAGTCATACTTTAAAGCACAATTTTGCTTTTATTGCATTTGTACAAAAGAAATGCTTCTTTATGAATAAAATCTGCCAATCTGCAATGAGGGCGCTGTTCAAAATGGCCGCTACAGAGGCTCAAAATGAGGATAAAGTGTCAATTTAGAGCAATTTTGGCTCTAAAACACCCAAAATACGATTTTTAAATTGTAAATTACACAACCAGAGGTAAAAACTCATGTATCCTTACACAAACTAAAATTTCAATGCCCAAAACGCTATGATTTATATTTTTGGAATTCAAAATGGCTGCCAAAACACCTAAAATAGCCTATTTTTACAGTACATTTTATGCCATTTGGACACAAAATGAAGCAAAATAAAGCTTTTTATTAATTTATTTACTGTTTGATGGTGGTAAAATGAAGCCAGAGATGTAAATACACCAAGATAATAATACTGTTGAATTGCACATATTCAAAATGGCCGCCAATATAACTCCAAACATACCTTAAATGCTTCAAAAATTTGGGATATTTTTCGGTATATATTGAGTTTAGAACAGACATTTGCAGTGGTATGGGGATTTTTTTCCTCAAGAGTAAGTCAATAATTACATCTGGCGATCCCATTTATGTCTTTTAATGGCAAAATAAAATGATTATACATCATAAAAATATTTGTTTTGTTCAATTTTGTGCTCAAAGTACCTAAAATGCACCATAATTTAACCTATTTTAGGCACTTTGGCGGCCATTTTGAATTCCAGAAATGAACATCATAGCTTTTTTTGCATTGAAATTTTAGATTGTGCAAGGATACATGTGTTTTTGCCTCTGATTGTTCAATTTTCTATTTGAAAGTCATATATTTTGGTGTTTTAGAGTCAAAATTGTGCCAAAATTGCCCTAAATTGGTACTTTTTGCTCTATTTGAGCCTCTGTAACGGCCATTTTGAACAGCGCCCTCATTACAGATTGGCAGATTTTATTCATATAGAGGCATTACTTAAATACAAGTGCAATTAAAGAAAAATTGTTCTTTAAAATATGACTTAAGTGGATTTTATTGCTTAAATTACCTCAAATTACTGTAATTTAGCTCAATTTTAGTCATTTTGGCGGCCATCTTGAATTTTTGAAAGCATGAAATCAGGCGAAAATGCTATAAAGTAGTAACTTGTGCATAAATAAATGGTCTAATGGTTAAAACATGTACTGGGTCTTCATAATTTTCATAATCATGATTTTTGTATCAAGATTGCTAAAAATCTGCTATTTTTTGCTTAAATAGGGTAACTATGGCGGCCATTTTGAATCACGCCCTCTAGACTTAAATGTGTAAAATTGAATAATTCATTAGCAGACACCTTTATGGCCTAAATAATGATGAATTAAAAAGAAATTAAAGTACAAAACTCCACAAAGCTTCCCATGTTGTGAATAATGCCTATTTTGAATGATGACAATATGTCAATAGACGACTTTCGTATGTCCCATAATGCATCTTGAAAGTACCACAAATACGGGACCTTGTGACGTATCTTGCGCAGTGTATCATATTTGAAGTTATGCGCGTTGTGCACAACTCAACTGCGCAAGATACGTCACAAGGTCCCGTATTTGTGGTACTTTCAAGATGCATTATGGGACATACGAAAGTCGTCTATTGGCGGCCATTTTGAATCCGGCAGCCATCTTGGATTTTCAAAATAAGTGAAATATGATTAATTAAGGCATTTGTGATTCGTGTTTGTCATTTCTAACTCAAACCATGTATGGCAATGCTGTTAAAATGATGAAATGTTGATGTTTGTGTTTTTCAATAGGTGATAATGGCGGCCATTTTGAATTTTCAAGATGGCCGCCATATTTGAAAAATGCAAAAATGGCTCCCATCCTAGAATGATTCAGTGTAAAATTCTCTACCTTCATGCCAATTTTCATGCTTTTATACAAAACCGCACAATTTCGTCAAAAACCTGCAAAAATATCCTCAAGTAATATACAAGGAGGTTGCAGCTAGCATTTGGTTTGATTTTAGACATTTGAAGATGCTTACTTGATGCTTGCAAGTTAAAATGATTCAAACCTTCTTGTCTTCGTCAGCGTCTAGCTAGACACTAGCTGCGTCTTGCTGTATATCATGGGCATTATGGTTTTTATTTCTTCATATTCCCATTTCTGTTAAGTTGAGTTGCACAAGTTTTAAGTTTTGCACAATTGCTTATTTCTTAAAATCCCGATTTCTTCATACTCTCTATGATTTTGATAACTGATATTTTTTGCTATCAGAAATTATTTTTCTTTTCATTCCTTTAAAGGTGACACCATTGTGGATGGAGCTTAGTTTCCGTCTGAATGAATCAGACTCCAAAACTGTGCTGTATTATGGCATCAACCAGGAGCTGAAATTCCAGTTGCCAGCTGGGTATGATGAGAATAACAATGAAGGTTGGTGCACAGATATGCAGTGAACATTAACCTATAGACCATTCTTATAATTGATCCGCGAATCAGACGGGGCATCGGATTTCAGAACGAGGCCTTGCCCGATTCTGTGGATTTGCCCCATCAATTGCTGAAGTATGTCAATTATAAGAATGGTCTATAGTATACTCTCTAAATCTTGAAGTATGCAACAAGCAGGCGATTAACACACAAAAACCATACCATACGGGGAAGTAAAATAGTCCATCTTTTCCAAATAAAAAAGATGTACTCAATCTTGCTGAATATTCAAATAAACTTATTTTCAAGGTTTGTCCACGTGATAGCAATAAAATTAGCCACAAATAATACCAAAATCATGAATGATTCATGTACAGAAATATTAATACGCAGTGATTTGGTCTTAATCAATCCTAATTAATCATTGCTAGTCTCTTAACCAATACAAAACCACCAGTTCATAATGTTGTAGATTACAAGGAATGTGCTATGGATCTTGTAGCAGAGTCTGATTGTTCGTTGCATACTTCAAGGTTTATAAAATAATGCATTTTGTTAACCCATTACTGATTCTATTCACATTCAATAAGCATGGATAATCGCCACATTAGAGTTTGCAATCTGTAACAATTTTGTGTTTACACGAGCAAAAGCAAAGATGTTCCTGGCTGGTTTGCTTTTGGATTTGGTTGTAGACAATAGACTATCACCAATTTTGAATGACAAGTATGGGTATGATCAAATTGATACTTCTTTTATCATTTGTTTGATTTTGATATTTTTTATGCATTTGTTGTGGAAATAAAATTGAATGAATTGAATGAATTTATAATTTTGGGAACAATTGTATATAAACTGTATATTTATATGATTAGAATGTTTTTTGCTCTTTAAAATCAAATAGTCTACAGGTTAATCGAGCACAGGATTTCTTAAGACCATCACCCCCAACATCCAACATGGAATTCTTTTTAAAATATAATAGTTATAAGTCAATTTGCACTGTTAAATGACCTCTTTACAGTGTGGGTGAACATTGACATCGTAGACAGCAACGGTGGACGAGCATCGGTCTGTTCCGAAAAACTGACGGTCACGCCAAGGATGTTTGACATGGGAGAAAGCAAAGAAGAATTCTTGTAAGTTGGATTAATTTATAATAATTTTTTTGGATCAATTGATTTATTTTCATTATCATTTTTTATAATGATAAAAATATTCACAATGAGTTTTAGTCATCAATATTCGTGTTTGTATAGTTGGTGCCACTCTTTCTCGGACAGTGTAAATAAAAATCCAGGTTGCTAGTTGCATTTACAAGCAATGGGGACTGTAATCTGGATTTTTGTGTTCAATGTCTGAGAATAATGGCACTGATGTAAGTCTCCCACACCTGGACATCAGAAAAACGATGTCCCTCTTGCCCTACAACTGTTTTCTTTAACTTCTTCAAAGCTTTTCTAAATTGAAATCTTTTACTGACAACATACTGCATGTTTCATTGGGGTAGGCCTACCTTTATACTCATCAGTAATTGCATGGTAGCGTTTTCAATAATCATTATACATGTGCATGGTTTTGACATGGCAGGCATGATAAATCACTGACATAGCATGGTGCAAATTGGGATAGTACATGGCGGCTTGATAGAAGTGTTGGGTTAAATTCGAGTGAATTTACGATAGCCGACATCTATCAATTCATTGTGTACATGGACTCAAAACTGGTGCATAGAAAATATCAAGTGTGTTGATTTTTCCAATACTTGTATTATTATATATTTAAATGGGTAATTATATTGTTTGTGTGATATCACTGGATAGTATATAGTGCGGAGTTTCTAGAAGGTGTGTGTGTGGTGTTTTTTTTGCAGTACAGAGATTCAAAAAAGTGTATGTTTGTCTTACAGTGTTTCTAGAAGTTGTATGTTTGCAGTACAGTGTTTCTACAAGTTAGTATGATGGAGATGTTTGATCGGTTCATGGCTTTTAGATTTTTAGTTGTGTTTGATTGTTGGAATACTCAGATTTCACTTGAACTTTTTCCTGGTTTCTGGTTTTAATCAGAGTAGGTAGTGGCTGTGTTTAATATCTTTGGAATGTAAGATTGAAATAGAGTGTGAGGTATTGTTCTGAGGTTGATGTTCTTATAAAGAGGAGTGTAAGCAGTGTGTGAATAATTTATGATTGGTAATATTTATGATAGGAAATAAGTGTGTGCTGTGAGCAAAAAGTATAAGGCCCTGGAATATGATATAATACAAGTATTGGAAAATAAAGCCATTTCTTATAACATTCATAGCGCTCATTCTCTAATGATTTACTAACAATCTTTCTTTTCTTTCTGTAAATTCAACATGAGAAAAAAAAATAATGTAGCATCATCATTTCCCAATGTTTGGCAACATATTTGACAATGCTACTATTGGTATATTTTGTTTACACAAACATTTTGATTATTTCATAAAGCTGAACAATGTCTCTTTCCCAATTTCATTATTTTAATAAAAAGACATTTTAAAGAAAGAATAAAGAATATATTTTTCATATATAAGATATTATGGTAAGTAAAATCCTATTCAAAAATGTTTTCTAGTAAACGAAAATTCACATTTCCCTCATTGTGTGTTTTTACTCCACCCTCTTGTAGCTTTCATGGTTAAGGGCAGGTTAGTTAGTTTTTTATTCAAATGTCATGATTTAGTATTATGTTTTGAAGTGCATTTTGTGATTTTTTTAAAACCAGAAATGTGCACATATTTTGTATTTTGAATTTTTGCACTTTGTTTAAGTTGAGTTACTTTGCACATTTTGACATGTTTGTGTTTTGTATCGTATTAGATTTGAATGACAATTTTTGTGTTAGAAAGAATTATAGTGTCAGATTCCTTTTATCCGTTTGCAGTGCGGTTGCAGTGCGTTTTGAGCTGTAAGGGTTCTGGTAGTGGTATTATTTAAGCACACGGTTGAATGGAGCTGAATGATATCGGGTTGAAACTGAGATTCAATTTTGTCGTCCGTTTTCAATGCAGTTCCATTTCAACATCTTTTCTAATTGAAAAGTATCCGCACGGCCAAGATGCATTCAAAACGGATGAATCGCTCCAGGGACCGATTCAAGTAAATTAATGCATTTCCGGATAGCCGCACAGCAAACAGACCGGATAAAAGGAATCACTCTCGCTGAAAACCATTATATCGATTCAAAACACACCGCATGCGAAACCCCATTGAAAATGGACGGTCAAAATTGAATCTCAGCTTCAACTTGACACCATTCAATCATATGCTTTAAATTATACCACTTCCAGTACCCTTACAGTGCAAAACACACCGCAACCACAGCGCAAACGGATAAAAGGAATCTGACCTTTACACCAAGAATAGCTTTTCATCTGACATACCGTATGTGGCCTTGGACCAATCCCTGATTAGCTCAAGAGCTGTGCAAATGCTACCAAGCAATTCACACATCCTATGTCCTGTCCAGATCAGAGAAGATAGGAGTAAATTCCTGTCTTCGCTGGTCCAAATTTAAGAAGAGCAATCATTCCTGTAGTCATTGAACAGTATATCAGTTCAGGAAAGGTCATAATTCATTCACATAAATGAATTCAGTTACCGTAAAGGAAATCTTATTTTGCACAGTAAAAGAATTCATTTACCCTTAACTTTAAATCATTTTTAGAGCAATCTATTTTAGAGCATTTTCTTGTTTAAATAGGACCTATTCTAAAAATTTAGTGAAGAATTTTTGAATTCTATCTGCCAATTTTTATTTTTTTTTGACAGATAGAATTCAATGTATAGAATAGGACCCATTGAAGAAGGAAATATTCTAAAATGTTCTCCGGTGTTCATAATTCTCTAAAAATTGATTTAAAGTATAGAATTAATTTCTGTACAGTATAGGAATTCCTTTACGGGAAATGAATTCCTTTACGACATTTCCCAAGCTGATATCACAGTAAATTTCAAAGGCTATAATTCTTTCTTCATGATAACTGTTGTTATTTTATTTCAGTCAAAAACCACAACTAAGATATTTTTCTTTTCCTGATATTATTAAAGCTTACATTTTTGATTCCGTGATTGCTACTTACTTTATCATAAAAACATATAGCAGAATTAGGTTTTTCCAGAAATTATTGTCATAAGATTCCATTTTTAAAATATGTTGGTTGTGGGAAACGTCAAAATTAATAAAACATATTTGGCTAAAGAAAATATTTAGTTGTGGTTTTGCCATGACTCTATTAGCCGTATTTTCACACGTCACTTTCTCTCATCCTCTCTGCACATCAACGATAGTCGACAGTTACAGGAGAAACTTCAGCAGTACGACGTCCTTTCCAGATATAATCCTAACTATCATTACTCCTTGGATCAACTTTGACCTTGAAGATTTAGCAGTTCTGTTTCACTGTGATGATTTTTGTTGGTTCCCTGCAATCTAAGGCAATTTTAGAAAGTCAAAGCTAGCATTATTCTTATGAGCAAGATGATAATAGTAGATAGATCCAAAATGTGGGAAAATTATTGGATGATTTTTGCCAAATTGTTTGTGGTCTCTACCAAATTGGTAGGGACCTTGCCAAAAAAGCTGAAAGGGCACAGGTTTTAGATTCCAACAGGTTGTGCTTTTTTTCACTCTGATTGAGTTTTTGCTTGACGTTGCATCAAACAATGATAACCCTTATGCACTAGGAATGCCTAGGGAGTTCCTGGTATACAGAGGAATACTTAAATTAAAAACCAATAAAGTATCGGCACCATCAATTTTCCTCTTTCACAATGAATTTGGTATTATTTTGAAGCTTGCACTTTACTCTAGTTTGAGCACTTGCTTGTAGACATTTGAGTTGTGACTTTATCAAATAGGGTTTTGAATTTCTGAAATTGCTTTTCATTAGCAGGGACATATACTTATTTGCACATGAATATGTTTTGTTTATTTGTTTCCCTAAGTTTACAATTTGTGATTTCTTAAATATCCATAACAAAACTAGACATATTTTTAAATCTGAAATTATGATACAACGTACATAAAATAATAAACTGAATTTGAATAAGTTTGTGGAGCGCTATTTTATTTAAGCAGTTTAAAATTGAAATCATTTGTAGACTATGATTAATTTGTATTCAAAGTTGTTTTGGTATTTTAGCTCATACTTGCATTATAATTTGAAAATGTGAAGTAAGGTATGCAATTTCCTGAAATTGTGTGCCAGAAAGATAAACTGTTTACCCTTGTTTTGATGAGTGTGCATGGGATATTTGATTTATCATTCGAAGTGAAGGTTGATATGAAACATTTTTACTCATCTGTGTCCAATAAATAATGTGTTTGTCCTTTATGAAGAGTGTCATGGATTGAATCCTAAACGGGGGAGGGGGCACTGTCATAAGTAAAGGGTTATTGGAATTTATGCAAAGATTCCAGTTCAAGCAAAAACCTTGTTCAGTTCTCAAGTCCCTATTTTGATAAATCATTCCATTACCCTAACCGAACCAGAGGTCGATTTCACTAACATTACGATGCATCGTAGCTAACGATGGGTTCAGCTCGTAACTACGACTAGATTTCACAAAGACGTGAAAACCCTTCGTAAGTGTTCACCGCATCCTAAAGTATATGAATTATGCATTAGAAAAATCAAACCCTTTGTTAAAGTTGCGTTGGGTCAAGAGATGGTTGTAGCTAACGATGGGTTTTGGTCATACGATGGGTTAACGATGCATTTTAACGTTAGTGAAATCGACCCCCGACCTCGCTAAATCTCACTGTAGAATCAAGAAAGTCCAGATCCATCCCAGACAGGGGTTATATGCCAGGACCAAAGCGCTGCCAAGGCTGTGACTCAGCGGTGACTTGCAATGGGTATCACTAGCTTGGACAACGGGAGGTCCCCGGTTCGAATCTTGTTGAAAAACATGTATTTTCAGTCTTCCATTTTCAAGGAGATAGGCTAGAAACGGAAAAAGTTCAGAAATCTGTTAGGGTTAAGACCACATTTTTAGTGAATTTATGCCAAATTTGAACTCCCAAGGGTCCGATTCCATAGATATTTGTCCATTCCAAAGGCCCTAATATAAAAGGTAAGACCTGCACGCACTATTTTAACAAACACTTAGGAAATGTTTTGTGTTTATTTTCAATCATTTTATAATTAAATATCCACTTATTAAAACAAGGGTGTAGGATTAAAGTGTCATTACTATAATATGGCAGTTTTGTACATGGATGTTTGTGTGTATAAACTTAATGTAAATATTTTGAGATATAAATAGCTGGATTTATAATATATTCATTTTATCCTATTTGTCTTATAATTATCTGCCTCTTGCAACAAAGTTATGGTATTTATTTTTATATCTTTATATATTGTAGCTGTACACTTTTTTTTCATATTTTATGTATTGAAATATCAAAGTATTATGTACATAGGATGTGGAGTGCTTAAGGGTTTATGTTAGTAGAAAATATTCAGCATGCTGACTGGTTTCGTTAGAAGTTGATCATGCTTATCAGTTTTAATTTGGTTTTATTTCAAAATTTCAGTTGATGCATGGGGTTGTTTGGGTCATTCATATTCATCTGTTTATTATTTTTATTTTGAATTCTCAGGGAATATACATTTTAAAATAAAAGCTAATTGATTCTAGAATCTACAGAGTAGGGTTAGGTTTGATGTTTACACATCCAAATTCTTCCTGTCAGGAATGCAGTACACACTGCTCAGTTACTTTACAGGTACTATGTAGTAGTTTACTATGGATGCTCATCACTTACTGTGTAGCTGTTGCATGGTTACTTTATTGTTGCTACTACACAGTAAATAAAGATGAACTTTGATGGTGCAGAGTTCTAATGATTTCATGGAAGGACATCTCTCGATGGCTGCTGATACAAAACATTTATACCCAACACTAATTGTGCACTTAAAAATTGAAAAGACTATTACGATAGACAGAAAATGCTATATCTTTCAAAGACATCGATGTAACTGTGAAAGCATTAACAGTATAGTATCTGGCAAAGTGTATACAGCCTGATTTACATGACTCACAACCAAGTACCACCACTACTGCTTTGTTGAACTATCAGCATAAATACTGAGTACCAGAGTAGTCACTTTGTAGTGGGTACATTGTTGCAGGTCATAGTAATATAGCTGTGTATGTATTGCAAGTAGGTAGGAAAATTTGAAAAATTTACCATCAATGGGGTACCTCAAAATGGAAATAGGGCCTAACAAAAGGTTTTTTTTTTTAATATTAAATTGCAGGAATAATTTAGATTTTTAGTTAGATTTATTTCTGGTGGTGTTTGTTTTTGCTCCAATGTTAGCATATGACAAGAGTTTCCTTCTTTTTTATTGATAATTTTGATATGATTTGTGTTAATAGTTTGTGTTTTAATTGTAGTTTTATAGCACCTTTATTCATTAAGGAAAAGTAGCTAAATGTTGTAACCTGAATGCTTGGATTAATTCAAACAAGCTGAAGATAAATCAATAACGTGATACTCTTATCACATGGCCATAAGGGGCTTCATCAGTTCTCACCAGGCATCTAACTGCTCGGAACTAGTTACCATTGTTGAGAACAATAGCAGCCGGCCAAAACCGCCAGTTTTGGGACCGGTTGAGTTTTGAAGTGGTCACTTGGGCTGCGGTCACACAGGAGTATACAATATTTGCTATGCGCTCCCGGGAAGATACTCACATTTGAAATGTACAGGTAATTATCCCTGTCACTAAAATATGAGTGCCTCCCCTATTCTGTCGGACGCACTGATGTCACAGA
>JXSR01S008271.1:75015-89460 GCA_000969725.1 Ophiothrix spiculata
TTTGCATTTTTTTCACTCTGCACCCGATATTATATGTTTTAAAGTATAAAACACAGGGAAATGTATTAATGCTAAATTTGAGATAATTTGCAAAATTAGACAACTTTGAAGAGGTAGTACACCTACAGAAAATAACATCCCAGTAATTTTAAAGTGAATTTGTGTTGAACAAGACTTAATGTTTATGTTCCATAATGGGCATGAAAAATATTTCACTACCATGAGTTATACAAGGGTTCAAAGTTGACATAAAATCCGCTATTTGAAAAGTGTCAAATTTGGGGATTTTCAAAAATCAATTTGGGGATTTTCTTTAATGCGCATCCTGTTTGCTTTGAGTGAATTTTGTACACAAAACTATGCCAAACCTAAAAAAATAATAATAAAATTTTGTTTCCCTTTACACTTCAAGTGACGGTTTGCAGAAAAATCACATTTTCGAGATTTTAAAAATGTCATTTCTTGCCATTTTGAGTATTCCTTTGTTTACCTTGTTGCCATGGCAACGAGACATATTGATTTTTTTAAACATCATTTTCATTTCTTACTCACTAAGCCCTCTTCCTACAAACACTTTCAAGAAATTCGATTTTTTTCATTTTGTCCGCATTTTTTGAATTTTGCTCAATTCTTACAGACCTTCACTCTTAATTTCCTATTTCTTATGTATTTACATAACAGCCTCATCCCTAGAGTTGCATACTTTTTTTCTTTTTTGCCTTTGAAATGCAAACAAGAGGCAACTTAGGGGTTAAACCTTACAAAAGGAGTTCAGAGGCCTAGGTCAATTAGTTAAAAGTCAATTTTACATATGTTAAAATAGGAGCCTACACCTTTAACATTACATCTTCATAAGGGGGTATGTCAGTCTTGCTTAATATTTTCTCTGTTTTCAAATAAATCATATTCAGAACATTACTTTAATGTTCATTTGTTCATTTGATTAAAAATGATGTTTTTTGTGAGTTTAAAACACATTGCGATATTAATTAATTTTAACCTCCTGGAAATGTTGAACACTCATTCTTTTTTTTTTTCATTTTCAGGATAAGCTTAGCACACAAGAAAAGGATAACGGGCAGTTCATCGTAGAAATGCCATCCCTCAATATTCAAGGAGCAAGAGTGTCATCTCTATCTAACAAAAGATTTACCAACTCTTACACAAGCGTGATCCTGCCTAGCAATATGTATGAAGAATTGCTGTCTCAAAATCCAGAAGCATTTGCCGAAGAGACTGATGCTAAGTGTCAGGGGATTGAGATACTGAGTTTTCTGCAGAATCCATTCAGCTGGGGAAGAGGAGGGGACAGGGTAAGAATGGGGGATTGTTAAAAGTGGCAGAATGTTTTTGCATCATTTGAAGTATAAGCAGTAATAATGACAGCATGCAAAGTTTCATTGTCAAATTCAAACTCTATCATAATATTTAGATATTCTTTTATTTTTAATTATCATTGTCGACAATGATAAAAACTACCCTGTATAGTTGATTTTTTAAAATTGGTCTTTTCAGGCGATCTAATGCAAACTCCAAAATTCTTTGATTTTTCTTCAATTTATGATATGAAAGGAATATTTACAAACAAATGTTGGTCTTTTTCGTGATTTATAACATCAATAAATACGTTTATAAAATAGCCTCATACCCACGATCAACAAACAAAATAAAATTCAATTTATTGACATTTGAAGGTTTTGATCAATATTTTCCTGATATCTGGTAATTGACTGTTATATTTAAGTATAAATCTTTCAAATAAAATTTGAATTTTTGTTCAATGCCCTTTTAAGATCATATTTAACATCACATTAATCCATACCTCTGTAGAAGATCTTTTGATAGAGTATTTTATCAGTTGACACTTACGTGTAATTTCTTGTCAACAGGCTATCTAGAATATAGAAATATAAAATGATTTTTCCCTGTGCAGAGTTTTGATGTTTATATCATGATTACAGTGATTTGAGCCGTGCAATAGTTCGCACTATTGCACGGCATGAAACAAACCTGTGTGATATCATGATATAAAACAAATATTGAATGCCTATGCACGTGCAATAGTACAAACTATATCATTCGGTCAAATTTGGACTGATCCATTTCACTCGGCTACGCCTCGTGAAATAGAAAAGTCCAAATTTGACCTCATGATATAGTTTGTACTATTGCACTCTCAGGCATTAAATATTTGTATAACATTTGATAATAGCCATATATGAATCATTCCACACACATACAAACAAACATGACAAAATCCAATTCATTATGATACTCCTGCATTTAATTTCCCAGATAACATCCGCTGTGGCATCTGTAGAATTGTTTTCATGTGATACCTATGAAACATTGAATGTTGAAGATCTGGATGAGGATAATGGCGTTGTTATGGAGTTCCATCACACGTGTCATCATGTAAGTTACTTGAAACTATGGAAGTACCGTGTTAAAAGGAAGGAAGCTCAACAAGTTGCTTCAATGGAAACAACTTCATTACAGACCTGTTGTTAAATTAATCCATTTTAAACAAGTTATATATGATGATATTTCTTTTCAGTTCATGTTCAATCACGAGAAGATTCTTTGAATAGAATAACTATTGTACCCACAATTTGGAAACCAGTGGATGCTCTATGCTTTTTTGCAAATAACTTTTATCAAAATGTGCCCCCTTCCCCTCATGATAAATAACTGTTATGAGAAAAGAAAGTATTAGATTAAGAGTGTTCAGGGATGTCAATTTTCCTACTTTTTGGTCATTTTGGAGCACTTTTCTTTTATTTATTTAAGTGATAGAAAGTTGAATAAAATTACTCAGAGGGTCAAAATGTGCATGAAAAGTGATATTTTAGCAACTAAAATATCAAAACTCTTCTCCATCTTCCAAGTAAGGGAAGCTTTTCTCCCTCCGCTCGAAATTAGTATCCGATCGAGACTAATTTCCTACTTTTTTTCCATAGCCAAGAGGCATCCCTGAATGTTTGATTCATGGAAGATTCTCAAGTTTGTGTGGAGCTACTATCGTTTCAATTAGGAGTGCTGATGTTTGATGTGATTTTTTGGATATAAATATGAAGGTTATGATGTTTTGGTCATAGTATTTCGTTTTCCATCATAAAAAGCATATAAAAATACAATCCACAACAAAAAGATAAGAGTAGATCCAACAAAATGAAAAGCCTGAAAATGATGTACCCCTTATACGGAATGCAAAGGTATTACAAATTCTGACATTCTTGATCGTCCTAAAACCATCATAATCTGCCTGGACAAATCTTATATATATTGAAAATAGTTTGACTTCTAAGGTCTTTCTATGATATTATGTAATTTCTGTTGACAGGACCATGCTGCCCGACACTGCAATTTCACCTTCTCAACTGCTTTTATGAGTGTGCATCAGTTTAATGTGTCGATGATGAATATTCATCAGACTTTTCATATCAGCTTGGAAATGACCAATCAGGGCAGGACGTTGCCTGTGGGCGTCTTGTTGAGGTAGGTGGTCATCACTTTTTTCCATTGTTGGTCATTTTTTGACCTTATTTGGCATGAAAATCAGAAAATAGGCCAAAATCCTAAAAAGTAAAAATGACGCAACATCCGAGTGGGTGTTTAAAATTAAAATTCCTATTCCTAGGCAATTAAAAAAAAATGTTATTTTTAGCTTGGTTGGGAGCCCAAATGGCAAAAAAATGTGTTTCTTGTGATTTTCTCAAAAAATGTGATTTTTGGTCAAAAATCAACATCACCATCATGTTCCTTGTAAAAATTCCTTTCTGGAAATGTACACTTTTATAACTTTAAGCGCTTTGTTCAAAAGTTATGGTACAAAATAAACTTGCAAAAAAGTAACATTGAGTAAGGTGCTTACACCCCTTAAAGGCATTAGCCACAATCATCAAAGTGAAGGTCAACTTTCCTCAATACCTACTGATTTTATTGCATTTTTAAAAAGTTCTTCCAACTACTAACTAATATCCATAACCATTCTTGTTGAACTTGAACATTTATAGTAAAACAGCCAATTATTTGTGCTTTGAATTACTCATTCTCTGGAGAATGAGAAATTCAGCAACAGTGTTTCTAGAAATAAATCATTAAATTCTTACAATTTCAACTTCTTTGTTAATAACAATATATTTAGTGAAGAGATCATGTTGTTAAGTATATTTAACCTACCTAAAAGATTAATATTCACTTTTAAATCAACAGTCATACATTTGGAATCTCAAATTTTAGGAAAATAGAAACACTGCTGAAATAACCCCAACAATGAATTTGGCTGAAATTTGTCTTTTTAGAGCAAGTAATATGATTTTGTTTGTTTGTTCTGATTTTATTAAGGTCTTTCTTTGATTTGTTTTCACAAGTTTTCATACCCAAGTGGATCATGGCTAATGCCTTTAAATGTATCGAAGTTGACCAAAGATCATTCGGGATCTTGACCATAGCCCTCCACTCTACCTGGACTAAACTTGCACCATGGATTGCCCTGGATGTTCTTGGGGAATGTCTCAAGTTAAAAGGTCATTTCAAAGTCATGACCAAGACTCCTTAAAATTTGACCCTAGCTGACCCAAATTTGCAGCCCCTAGCTGACCCAAATTTGCAGCACAAGAAGTCTGTACCCTGTAACTGAAAGAGTGAATTCAAGGTCACCCGGGGACAAGATCATTTTGAAGTCAAATCATGGCATTGTGAAGGTTGATCTAAGGTCATCAGAGATCACTAAGGTCATTTTCAAGTTCAAACCCGGAGGGTCCACTCAAATATAATGTTGTAGGCATAGCGTTGGCCAAGAAAAAGGTGAATTACGGTTGTTTTTTAGGACTGAAGGATGAATCAGGTGACACCATTTAGGGTATCAAAAACAGCAATTTTCAAGAAATAGGGTACTTTTTCAAAACCAAGTGTGAAAACAGTAGTGATAAAATACCGATTTAGGATGTGAATAGGGGAAAAAAGGGTATATTTTGGCTTCAGAACCCTCCACCCTTTAGGGGGTGTTTTGAAAAACTATGGTCATGCTATGCCTGCAACATTATACTTGAGTGGCTCCCGGGGTTCAAACCATCATTCAATAACCCTTAACCCTACAAGGACCAAATTTGCACCCTAGTTGCTATGGTGGAATCAAGGCTTATATCATTGAAGACAGATTCTATTACCATCAAATTTTGTCACGAGGTGTAACATGTTATCATGCATTGGAGGTTCCATTAGGCAACACTTCAAGAACCAACTGGAAGTAAAATAAAACGTAGTGATCATTTTTCACATTATTTTTTTTTTCAAAGCAGTAGCTCTTCTTGGGCCGCATGAAATGTACTTATGGGCCGGATCTGGCCCGCGTGCCACCAGTTGAGAATAGGAGATTTGAGGTTGTAATGAGGGATTGTGATGTTGGAGATTTGGTAATTTAATTGAGAGGCGAAACAATCTGGCAATCCTATTGTCCGACACGATCAACGTGATCGGTTGATTGGACATGAATAATTAATAACCCAAGGGGTCTTGTAAAAGAACGCGTGTGAATTCATCCCTCCCTTCTCGAGCTCTCGTCACGTCAAGTTGTGTGGCGTAAGCTTATTACTTTTCGTTCACCATGGTGTCTTGATGTCTTGATTTTATGTTAAGTAAATTTACAAGAAAGTCAACCAACGATTGCATCTTTCCTTATTTACAATGAAGTCAGATTCCACTCTTATCAGAATGAGTGATGGGTAAGATAGAGCAGTCTTACAAGGTGTTTATATTAACTCTTTTCAAGAAAGATCAAAGTGCTGTTCCACAAGAATACAATCCACTGCCATACAATATTCAGGATATACAGACCATTCCTAAAATTGACATATTTTTTGCCGTTGAGGGATCATCATCATCATCCTTCGACTTCTGTCGAGATACATGACACACATCTTTGACAACTATCTTTATTACACATTGCACTTCCTAGTTCATTGAAGTTCAAGCCAGTATCTCTACATATGGTATCAGGGTACGTTAATGGTCTACAGCCTCTGTTTGGACATGGCAGTCTCCAAAAAATGTCCGATATGATTTGGTCCTTGGCTCGAAAGCAGTGACCAGCAAACTGGGTTCTCCTTTGTGCCCCAGTTGTAGAGATGGGAGGTATATCACCATAAATCTGATGCTTAGTTGGATATTGTTTCCACGATGTATTTTGGACACGCATTAGTAGTCTGGTGTAGGTGCCATCTAAACGGTCTTGAAGCTCTTTCTTCAAAGTCCATGTTTCTGCGCCATACAATAAGATGCTTTCAACACAGGCCCTGAAGAATTCAATCTTGGTTGCCCTGGTAATATCAGACTTCCATATGACATCAAGCTTGTTACAGGCGATCCATGCTTGTCCCTTTCTTGTGAAGAAGTCTTTTTTGCTATCAAGTACATATGACCCAAGGTACTTAAAGTCGTCTACTTCTTTAATGGCAGTTCCATTCATAGAGCGGATAGGAGGATGATCAGATGTTGGCATCACGACCAACTGACACACAAATCCATATTATGAGTACCAATATCCCTCAGCGGCAAGTATGTCAATTATACAAGTGGTCTATAGATCGTATTTTATGGTTTTTTATCTATTGCCTCATGAATTCCTGAAGTGACTGATGCTTATGACCATAATGGTATTTTCTTTTACTCTTTCACCTGCTAGATATCAAGACGAGCCCACCCCATATGCGTATGACTTCAAATGGGTGTACACCGTAACTGATACCAAATTGGACATCTTTTTACCACCTGATTGGTTCAATGGTAAGAAATCCAGATTTCTAAATATCTGTTATATATTGTAATATTAAAAAGATTGTTACTTCATGAACTTGGAAGACAATATATGGCACATATGAATTAATAGAACAAAAACGCTTTGCGGTCTTGCCAACACATTGTTGGAAATTTGAGATAAACATGATGGCTCACCCTGAAAAGGGGGGGGGGCCTTTGGGACAGAACAATTTCAAGAAACTGGCGAAAATATAGACAGAAAATATTAGGAAAATAATAAGAATTTTCAGCAGATTTTCTGTCATAAAATTTGATCGCAACAAGTAAGGTGCCATTTTAAAGCGAAGAAAATGCTGTAACAGATGAAATGATAAAATCAAAATTGATATCATCTGTAAAGTACCTCCTTTCGGGATGAGCCATCACAAATATGATTTTTCTGCCTTTTCCACTATATAATTGCAATCAAGGTACCAAATTTACACACATATATCAGCTTAATGAATATAATTATAAAAAACAGAAGTTAAAAGCAAATCTAGATTGCAAGGGTTTAGCTGAAAAAATAACTACAGAAATAGATGTAACATGATTCTACAATACTTTGGTATTTTGTATCTTAGAGACACTTTTTGTCTGACATGATGAGGTTTATGAATGAAATGAAAATTGTGATCATTTTTTGGTTTGGATTTTTGTTTTACTTCAGAGCATGTTTTGTATTTATTGGGTCAATTTTTTTTTTCTTGCAGTGAGTGGTTCCTATTATCTGGCTCTTTTGGATGACGTGTTTGATCAAGAAGTTTACCGTGGTGATGTTGCTAAGGAAAGACCGTATCGTCTACGTATGTGGTGGGGTGATTGTTTGTACTGGGAACCCGAAGCCAGTGAGTATAATGTTAATAGGCCAAACAATAATTTCTTGGACAATGTAAACAAAACTCCAGAGTGCAGGGCTCCATTGTTTGTAAATGGAACTCTGCCGTGGATTTGGTTTACATTACCCAATAAATTTTAGTTAAAATAGCAATCTTTGTGGGAAACTGTAAGGCCTGTTGTGATTTCTTACTGCAATACCCTTAATTTTTCCTGAGTGATAAGGGCCAATATTTGGTATCCTCGGGATACTTTATTCCCAGGCCTAACTCAAGTTTTCTCGTCCTATGTTACCACCAACCTAACAATTTGTCTTTTAGAGCTTAAAAGTGCAATGATTTATTAAATGAACTCCAATAAGTATTCCTGTAAGGGTTCTTTTCTTATTCATAGCCACAATAATTTGCTTTGAGTGATAGATATTATATCATAATTTGTCATATCAAACCATCACACATGACTGTGTGTGTTTTGTCCATCTTAACCCTTTCAATCTGACAAATGGCTTTCCTAAGGAAGGAGCTTACAAGAGAACGCTCAGACGTTCCAGTTTGTATTGAGTGTATTTTAATTCAGTATGGGCAGTATTATACCCCTGTATTGCAATTCAGGACCGAAAAGGTTGTACAATCTTAATATTTTTATCAAACCTCACACTGGAAGCTATTATTTGAAGCTTCTTTCAATGGGATCATTAAGATTTGAGAGTGATAGAAAACTTTCCAGCAAAAAGTAATAAAACTGACTGTTAACCATGCAATCTATTTTGTTTTTGTTTAAAGATGAGTGGATGAGGAGTGGTTGTACAGCTCTGCCTTCATCAACCTTTGAGAAGACCGTTTGCCAGTGTGGACATCTAAGCACATTCGCTGTAAGCTTTTTTCCGCTCATAACCACGGCTAGGTTTGTGGAGCTGGCCATGTTCTTGAGGTGAGTCTATCAAAAATCAAGGAGGATGTTGCATTTGGTTCATTGTCAGAAAAATGGCAAATGGAGGTTGGGTAGGATGGGTATGAGACGCACATATAAAAGGGAGGCTTTTGGAAGATGTTGTTTTGCCCCTCTTGGTTGTTAACATTTTTGACACTAAGCACTTTTGCTGTAAGCTTTTATCCACTCATAACCACAGCTAGGTTTAAGGGAAATCAGTGAAAAAAAAAGGGGGGACCAGAAATTTGCATTTCCAGGAAAATAACAAGGAAGGTGTGAGCAGGGAAAGCAAAATCAAGGGGGCTTTTTGGAAGACTCTTGTTTGCTCTGTTTTTGTTGCTTGCAATTGTTATCCCCCTGGCTTTAGTCAATATAAAGAGATATTGTGACAGCACATGGTGTGTGTTTGGGAGTAGGGGTGTGTGTTCCTGTGTGGTTAGGTAAATTTGTTTTGGCTGATCCTTGCAATTAATATAGCCTACACTCATGGTAATTGGTATGTGGGTGGGGCTTGGGCCAAAGATTTCCTTGCCATGGTTTGAGCATCAAAATATGCTAATTTTAAGTATGTAATTTGCATAATTTTACAAGTATTAAAAATTGATATAATTTGCATATCTTTAATATTGCTAGACCCACCTTTGTAATATTAAGTGAGTGCCTTATGTTGTGCCACCTCTGATCCCAGTAAAAATATGCATAATTTAAGTATCACTGCCAATGAATTAGAGAATAAAAGATAAGATTTATTGTTTTGCTGTCATCTATCGTCTCATAATGAATGGGCGTACATTATTTTTTCGTCATGGGCACCCCCTGCGGGGGCACCCATTACTCAAAATAATGTACGCCCATCCTCTATGAGACGATAGATGACAGGCAAAACAATAAATCATTACATTATTTTTTCGTAATGGGCACCCCCTGCGGGGGCACCCATTACTCAAAATAATGTACGCCCATCCATTTTGAGACGATAGATGACAGGCAAAACAATAAATCGCCATCTTTTATTCTCATTCTTAGTCACAAATTTGAGTCATTTATCAACCAAAAACGATGTAAATTATTGCCAAAAACTATAAACATTATCATTGGAAAAACATACACCCCTATTCAAACATGAAATATTCCAAACCCAGTAAATCTGTTCGCGCCGGATGTGTGGGTATACCTGAATCGCGCCATGATTTTGAACGCGCCGTGATTTTGAACGCGCGGCTCCACTGCGTTTCACGCTGAACGCACTGTCATCTATCGTCTCATAATGGATGGCCAAAATTCCTTATTAGGAAGTAAAATCGCACTCAGTGACTAAAAATGCTGAATATCATGCTTCTTTTGTATTTCAGACCCAATACCAATGCCATTCCATACTGCTTTGTATCGGTTCTTATGGGTGTCTATGTAGTCCTCTTCATCTATTGCTATCTTGCTGATAAACATGATGAGAGAAAGCAAGGCCTCATTTATCTCAAAGACAACCAGGCATCAGACCAGCAATAGTAAGTAATAGCAGGACCAAAAAACTCAAATCAAGAAACTGGTGCTCGCCGCCACCTTGTTGCCATTCCTGGAGCAAAGTTATTGTACCTCCGGATGTTCGGAGATTGGCCCGGATATGTTCAGAGATTGGCCCGATATCCAGGAAGATCGCGTAAATACTAACACTTACAACACCGAACCTCACAAAATCCCATTCCACAAAATCAAGAAAATCACCTGAGTCCAAATATGTCATAGACCTAGCTGAGTTAGCTATGATCACGAAATCGCTGCCATGGCAGCGCCTGCTGAGTGGCTTTACGTAGTAGGGCATGTACCAGTGTGCTGGAGGTCCCGGGTTCGAATTTGGGGGGAACCACCCATTTTTAACATGTAAATTTCCGAGGAGATAGTTTTTAAACAAAGAAGTGCTTAAAAGTGTTAGGGTTAATAAAGCCATGCCAACATAGACCGGAGTTAGCTATGATCACGAAATCGCTGCCATGGCAGCGCCTGCTCAGTGGCTTTACGTAGTGGGGCATGGACCGGGGTGTGGGAGATCCCGGATTCAAATCTGAGGAAAAACCACCCATTTTTAACATGTAAATTTCTGGGGAAAACGAAGAGGTGCTTAAAAGTGTTAGGGTTAACATGACGCATGCAGTTTGTGCATTTTATTTCACACGTAACCAGTGCCTGCATTTCAAGCAGTGTGTACAATGTATTGTGACTTGCTCTGATTAAGTTACACCAGTTTTCACCAGTCTGTTTCAGTGAGACTCTGAAGTGTGGCTCACGTAGCCTTATAAAATACCGGAGGTATAATAAATAATCCTCCATTAGCGACAATACAAGATGGCCACCATCCAATAAGATATATACGACGGACAAATTAAAATGGAGCGGAGCATCACTTCTTTATAATTTCTTTGAGCAAGACACATCTCAATGTCATTTGAAAGTTGCTGCTTTAGCTTTTGTCTTGGTGCAGTTGAGCTCATTCACCTAAATTAAACGGGTATTGGACATGTTCACCATCGGTATTTAGGACGCTATTAAACAATGTAATATAGCATTTACACAAAATATGAATAATATAAGCAAAGTTAAAACAAGAAAGTCTTCAGATTTTTCTTAAACACCTCCACTGATTGAACAGTTCTCATGTGTGGTGAAAGACACTGGTGAAAGATTGTTCCAAGCTTGTGCTGTGCAGACAGCAAAACTACGATCTCCAATGGCAAGGTTTTTCTTTGGGACAACCAAATGAGTTGTATCCGTGGAAGACCGTAAAGCACCGGCTGGAACATACACAGAAAACTGTTCAGCCAGATATATGTTGGGGCTAGGTTGTTAAAAGCCTGAAAGACATAAAGAACAATTTTGAAAACAATTCCTTGCCTCACTGGCAACCAGTGTAGTTCTACAAGCAGTGGTGCAGCCTCAGTTCTTCCAACTGCATAAACAAGACGGGCAGCATTATTCTGCAATCTTTGCAGATGGCTAATGTCTTTGGCAGATAAAATAGTAAACAGGCTATTACAATAATCGAGTCTAGAAATTACGAGGGCATGCACTGCATGATGGCAAATCTCCTGATCTATAAACCAAAGTACTAAATATACGACATTGAGATGTGTCTTGATCTATAAATCAAGGATGAAATATTTAGAAAATTTTGACCAAAACCTTCAGAAATGTCAATTATAATTTTGTCTTGCATGTTGATCTTGGGTATGGGACAATTCTCTTAAAGTGTGTATTGATATAATCAGGAAAGAGATTAAATTTCATTTGTAAAACATTGCTTTTACTTCATAGATTGCATATAAATCAAAAGAAATTTAAATACATCATTAAATCTGCTATTAAAGTCAATTTCATGATATCAACAGGGGCAGTATTTTTTGTTTTCAACAACGATAATTAATAATGAAAGAATTGTCGACAACGATAATTAATAATGAATGGAAATCTAAATATTTTGATATAGGGGTTATTTATTTCATGATGAAACTTTGGTTGCTTCTTTTATAACGGCTGACACTTCAAATGATGTACAAATCGTGAAATATCAGAAAAAAGTTTGAAAATGATGCTGAACTTGTGCAGTGACCCTTTAACGAGCATGACAAATTTTAAATTACGTCACTTCTCCACCCTTTTAAAGGAAAGAATTTCACTTGTACAAGTTTGAATCCATGTTCTATTAGTTCTGGATGAAAATGGTTCATAAGAAAAAGAAAATATATGAAAATAAATTTAGTCTGATGTGTGACACCTGATTATTTCAAATTTTGCAATTTTTAGACAGTAAGAAACAAGCATTTTTTATTATTTCATTATTTTTTATTTTTTGAGAAAGGCTTTTACGACGGGAATTCATAACAATTGGTAGACTTTAACGGGTTTTGAACTGTCAAGCTTTCGTGAGGAGTAGCTCTGACTTCTTCAGGACAAATATTATTATAAAGACATGTGGGCAGACTCACATGAGCCATTGATGACTCACATGAGCCATTCACTGAAGGCTGCCCCTTGCCAACAGTGTTAAAAGCAGATCACCTCTTTGAAATTGTGGTGGCTCTGAAAAGAGCCTTTCTGAAGGCTGCCCCTTGCCAACAGATTCACACAAAGCAGGTTGCCCCTAACCTCTAATGTGTTGTTCTTATGAGATATTTGTGGCTCTAAAGAGTCTTTCTGAAGGCTGCCCCTTGCCAACAGTTGTTTGCACAAAAGTAGGTTGCCCCAATACATCTAATGTGTGTTCAAATGATAGGCTGCCCCTTGCCTATTAAGTCTCCAACCGAACAGATTGATACCTGATCAAGAAGTGACAGAAACAAGCATGTTGATTGTATTTTATTGTAGTTATGAGATCACAGTGGAGACGGGTTTCCGCACGGGTGCTGGGACGACGGCTAGAGTCAGCATAGTATTACATGGGGATGATGGACATTCTGAAACTAAGGAACTTATCTGTGATGATGGAAGACCATTGTTTGAACGCAACTCAAGGGACAGATTCATCATTAGGTATGTACAAATCATGGCTAGTATAAGGGATTTTAATGAAATCAAAGTTTATTTTAATGCACTGGGTTCTACCCAAACTTGCATGTTATGTAAGTTGTTCAACCTTTGTAAATCATAACCTTCTTCTTAAGAAACTTGAAAGCTATTAATGGTTGTATTTTAAACTGGTTTTCTTCATATCTTTATAATAGAACTCAAGCTGTTTGTATTAATTCCACTTTTTCTGATGTTAAAAATATTGATATTGGAGTTCCCCAGGGATCGATCTTGGGTCCACTATTATTTATTATCTATGTAAACACTCTTCCTGATTGCGTCAATTGTAAGTGTGTCGTGTACGCTGATGACACCACTCTTTTATTTACTGCATCTGACCATGAAACTCTTTATTTACTGCATCTGACCATGAAACTCTTAAAAAGAATATGAATGATTGTCTTTCCAAGATCGGTCACTGGTTTGAGAACAACCAGCTTACTCTTAATATTAAGAAAACTAAATTGATGGTTTTTGGTACTCCTCATCTTCTCAATAACTTTGTAAATGTTAAATTGATGTATAACAATACTTCAATTGAAAGAGTTGACAATTTTAAGTACTTGGGTATTATTTTTGATCCTACTCTTTCCTGGTCGGATCATGTTTATCATCTTTCTTCAATTATATCAAAGCGTATTGGCATTATACGTAGGGTAAAATTCTATCTGCCTTCAAAAACTCTTAAAATGCTTGCAAATGCCTTGATGTTTCCTCTCTTTGATTACTGTAGTGCTGTTTGGACAAATTTCAATATGGAACACCTAAATTCTCTTCAAATTTTACAAAATAAGCTTGCACGTATACTTTTGAGTGCTGATATAAGAACTTCTATTGATCATTTAATGTCTACTTTAAATTGGCATAAACTTGACAAAAGGTGGAAGAATCAACTTTTCCTTTTGGTTTTTCAAATGTCTTATTCAAGAGGCCCCTTCATATCTTTCATGCCAGTTTACATATACCTCTAGCATTCATTCACATAACACTCGTAGTCAATCATCGAATAGTCTTGTTATTCCATCATTCAATATCAATGCTGGCAAGCGTACATTTTTATATTGTGCTGGTACAAATTGGAATAACCTCCCATGTCTCGTCAGAAATCAGGCTATGACCACTAGTGCGTTCAAAACTTATGTTATGTCTGAAAATGTCTTCTTGTTTTGAATTGTATTGCCTTTTTTTCCCCTTATATATTTGTACTTGTTCAAATCACATGTGCACTATATATGTACCGGTATATATTGTATATATCTTATAATGTAAATTATTAGTTCGTAAATATATTTATATTGATTTAATATTTTTGTCAGGGTCTCA
>JXSR01S008272.1:0-17059 GCA_000969725.1 Ophiothrix spiculata
TTTTAAAATGTTATGCATAGCACTTTTGAAAAATATAAACTGCTTCATGTGTTTTAGCTCTGGAAATGGCCAATCATTTTGTCTGATGTGTCACAAACATCACACAGTGCAAGATGCTTCTTTTCTTGAACCTGAGCAAGCTCATTGTTTTGGTTACGATTCTAATAGAATAATGTGAGATTCTTTTATTCTTTTTATGCGGTGCGGTGCGTTTTGCAATGTGAGGGTTCTGGTAGTTGTATAATTTAAAGCACATGATTGAATGGTATCAGGTTGAAGTTGAGATTCAATTTTTGACCGTCCATTTCAATGCAGTTCCGCGTGCTTTGAATCGATATAATGGTTTTCAGCAAGAGTGATTCCTTTTATCCAGTCCGTTTACGGTGCAGCTACCTAAAAACGCATGCATTTACTTGAATCAGTCCCTGGAGCGATTCATCTGTTTTGAAATGCGTTAAGGTCATGTGGAAACTTTTCAATCAGAGAAGATGATGATATGGAATCGCACTGAAATGGACAGACAAAATTGAATCTCAGCTTCAACATGATACCATTCAGCTCCATTTAATCGTTAGCTTTAAATTATACCACTACCAGTACCTTTACAGTGCAAAACATGCCACACCTGCACCGCTAACGGATAAAAGGAATCTCACCTGATGCATACAACATACCTTGTAGTTCCAACAATAGGCAACAGAGTGATGTTTTGATTTAAGATTGTACACAGTAGCACACAAGAGGATTGGCCAATACTGTAGAAACAGCCTTTTATAGATTTTGCAAACAAGTGCTAAACATTAATCTACTATAATTGCAAAATGATTGGACTAAAGACCATTTCATTTCATACAGGATCATTTTACTATTATTACTGTTAGAGAAACATGATTCCATGATCAAGTTAAAAAAAACACATATGTTACAATTTTGTTACTTTGTAACCATTTTAAAGAGTAGGCAATAATTTGGTGTCTTTATCACCGCAGTATGACTTGTACTTGATCCAAAACAGTTTTAGAACACCCTCTTTTTGTAATTAATGTGACAAAATCTGGTTACTGTATGTTAATGTATGGATTAAAATTCCCTGTCATATATCAAGTCAGAAATAAAATTCAATTAAAAATTGTTAATTGAGATCTTCTTGTCAAGTTTTGAATTAAATTCTTGAAGTGATTAATGAAATTGGTTGGGATTGGTTGTTAATAATGAGGTGATACCAGTTACCTCAAAGACAGAATCGGACCTATGATATGACGGATCCCAAGAAGGATATGTGCAGAGTTTCTGAAAATGGCAATCAAATATGAGTGTTTTTTCATAGATTTCATATTACCCATTGCATTGTGGGATACTTTGCAGATATAAGTAACTTGTTTTTTAATATTTTTCTAATTTGTAACTGTTTTTGACATTTCCATCATGAGCTTCAATCAGTGATATTCTCATCTCCACGGGTCAAATGTCAGCAACTTGGCAACGAAGTGAGTGGACATATTCACAGTTGGTGATAATAAAGCCCTGAACTCGTAAGAATGATGGAAGACATGTTAGAAGAGAAAGGTGCATATTTAAATTACAAACATAAAATGTAGAAGTGTAATATCTTGACTAATTTCAGCAGCCCGTCTAATTGAAATTATTAATTGTATACATCAATATCCTGAGAAATTATCAGAATACGAATGTTAACATACAAAGTATCCCACAATGCATTTTGTATCGTGTAAATATGGTATATACATCCATGTAGTGTAGCCTAATAATAAAATATAAAATCCTAATCATTAAGTGTGCAGCAGCAAAATTCTACATATTTGCTGAATACATGTATTTTATAATTCAAAATCTATTATGATGTTAAAATTTTCAAACAAAGCTCAAAATGCAATGCAAATTCTCAACTACAAAAAAATCAGCCAATGCAAGATACTCGCCGGTGCATAACCACTTACCTGAGTTGAGCCAAATTTTTTAGCTTCCACAGAGCGTGGTGAGCCCGGATCAACAGAACTCAAGTTTATACTCCGCGATAGACTTGACGCCGTAGACCCGACGGAGCTTAACGAACTAGTACTGCTGCTACGCTTATCCTTGTTTGTATTGAGCGAATCAGGACGGGTTGGCGGCTTGCCTCGCACCTTGGTTACTTTGTGGACGGGCGCAAATAGGCCATGTTTCTGAATGCATTGGAAATATCTGAGGTAGAGAGTATAAAATAATAAGTTTGAATTGAAAGCTTGAGTAGTTTCACAGAATTGTAAGAGAAGAGGGGAGCGTGGCCGAGCGGTTAGAGCGTTGGACTCGTAATCGCATTCTATAGACCATATCGATAATTGACATGCTCCCGCCGTTGATGGGGTAAATCCACAGTACCGGACAGGGAACGGAACTCAGAGCGAGAGCAAGTAGTGTATTTATCATACTTGGCCTCGTTCTGAGTTCCAATTCCCCGTCCGGTTCTCAGGATTTACCGCATCAACGGCGGGAGTATGTCAATTATTGATATGGTCTATACATCTGTCGTGGGGTCTAGTCCCGGTCCCAGTACATCTCCTTGTTTCCTTAAGCCAGAAACTTTACTCTACTTGCTTCGTGCTTCGGAAGGCACGTAAAGCCATTGGTCCCATCTGAAGTGTTCCTGACACACTGTCGGATGTAAAAGAACGTCACGGGCTATTCGAAAAGAGTAGGGAAAACTTTCCCCGTTATGTTGACTATACCTTCAAAAGTATATAATTTCTCTCTAGGACCAGAGAGCTTCGCATTTTGAGTGTTGCGAAGTATCTAAGCAGAAGCAGAAGTAGGATGGGAGTTGAACAAGCTACGCCTCAAGGAAGATGCTTTACCAACTTGACCTTTCCATTCACACTAAATCTCATCTAGCCTCCCATATAATCTAGCAAACAAGGCTAAGGCCAACAAAAAAAATATGTTTGCTTGTCCTCGTCCGACCGACCGTTTCCCACACTGCGACCGTACAACTTTTTTTTTTCAAAATTTTTCACAAAAATCGTGAAATTCCGAAGACGAATGCAAGTCCCGAATTTTGCACCGGATTTTGCATTTGGAGGCGAATTTTAGCGTACTTATTTTGCTACTTTTCAACATTTTAATGGATGAGCAAGTATTTCTATTGCATCTAAACATAAAACGGAACCCAGAAACTTATGTAAAGTGAAAAATGTTCTTTGATTTTCATTTGGGTTTTTGAGATAAAAGCAATTTTACCTGGGAAATAAGATATATAAAATAAAAAAATTAAAAAACTTTTTCCAACCGACCGACCCTGCCTCGAGAAGGGCATCTATGGACAAGCAAACAATTCATTTTTTTTGGCCTAATGTTTTGGAAGGAGGGCAGAACATTGATATACGAGAGGGTACTAAGTAATAAATTGAAGGGACCTTGGAAAAATACTAAAACTGTCACCAGGATTTCGGACTCCAAATCCACCTTAAATGTCCCCAAATTTCACCAACTCATCCAATCCTACATGCCTGGCCTATTCTTCCTTTGAAAACTCTTGTTGTATCCAAAATGTGGCATGTCCAACCTTGTGCCATTTCAAGCATTCAAACCCTAACCAGAGTCTCAAATTGAAGTCATAAGTGGTTTAGAGACCTGACTTTTTCCAGTCACAGCACCATCATTTTTGTCTTGTTGATGATCATCTATTTCCACACTGCTCAGCTATAGCAAAATGGTAGTACCCATGTAATGTAGTGTCCATATAACCTGGTCCCATTACTAACACCTTAGGTCAAAAACAATTTTGTTGTATTGGAGGAACCTGTGCGACCCTAAATAACCCTACCCTAAACATTTCAAAAAAAGGGGGGGGGGGAATGCTAAAAATCGCCATCCGTTCTCCCTTGAAACGCCATGCAGTGCTCCTTTGAACAAGGAAACGTAAACATGACAACTCGACAACGCAAAGAGATGGATCTTGACCAAGTTCCCTTGCTGTGACGAAATAAACCTGTGAAGTTGAATATAGCGATTCCAGAGGAGTTGGTCAAGATCCGTATTATTGCCTCGACAACTCCAAAATGGCTGCCCCATGCCCTGCTACAGCGTGTCGATAACAGGCAAAGTGGGACCGAAATTGTACTTCGGAGGGTAGATTTAACACTTGCAGTAGGTGAACTTGTACAACAGTTGGTGGACGAGTTCAGCGATGACGAGTGCAAGTAACTGTGTACATACACACAATATAACATGGATACAAAAAAGATGTGTTTAATGTTGTTTAACTCTGTGACATCTCTGCATACGAATATGGTACATACAGATCAAATACAGGTAAAGCTGTTTTTAAAAAAAAGCCACCCGCCCTACCCTATTTGAAAATTTCTTGTTACTCCAAGACAACATTTTTTTTTTTGGCCTTACGTCCAACATGAATCTCATAACTTTGCCGTAAAGTTTATTGTGACTTACCTTGTTCCGGCAACAGCACCATCATTTTTGCCTTGTTCGTCATCTAATTCTACACCGGCCCATTCACCTTTAGCAAATTCTGTAGTACCCATATAACGTAGTGTTCCTAGCCTGGTGCCGCTCACCAGTACCCGATCTCCAACCTGTGATATGGACGTTAAAATACACAAGTTAAATTTCTACTTTTTGCAATTTATATCAAAATAAAATCACTATATACACATCCTCTAAATAAATAAGTGAACCTCCTTAATAATAATAACAATAGTAATAAAATGAAAATCTAATTTAACCCTTTGAACCCGACGAGCCGGTATACCAGCTCACGTGTACATGTACCGTATACCTGATGAGCAGGTTTACCGGCTTCAAGGTCATGTTCAATTTTTCAATGTTCTTATTTATATCGGAAGACATCAATGAAGCTTTGAACCCCTGGTTGATGGATCATTTTGCTCTTATTGAGTCGACTGAGGTGAAAAATTCCACAAATTTTTGCAAATTTGGATCACAATTTTCAACAAATGTGGCTTTGCCCATAGACTACAACGTAAATGTCGAATATGTTGGTCGACATAAATAATATTCTTTTGTGAATGCTGGTTATTGGAATATTTCAGACTACTGTAAAATGAAAAGGTGAAGCAAGGGAAATCAAAATCTAGGTAAGTTTAGGAGTTATATTGTGTTTTAAAACTTTCGGGTTGGCCCGGGTCAGCGGTACAGATACACGTGAAATGGCCAGGGTTCAAAGGTTTAAAAAGAAACATCTCAAAAAAATTTAAGAATGTTTCCCGTAGTAAAGAAGCTTCCTACAGTTGTGTCTTCTGAAAGCAGGTAAATAAGATTTATGATCACAGATCTATCATAAATTTGGGTTCCTGTGATTTTGACATTTTGCCAACATTTTTATAAGTTAATTAACAAGTTTGTGCGGCTTTAATGTTGAAAAAATGTCCAATCCCACCAATTTACAATTCTGGAAAATTTAGCTGATTTGGTGGGATTCCTGCTTTTTCATGAGCACCATACCAAAAGCTGAATAGGAAGGTGTATACAAATGCAAACTTCGTTTATATAAAACAAATAAAATTGATAATTAAGATGAGATAAATATGTAACCAAAATTTATTTCTTGACATTACTATTAATGATAGGCTTAGAAATGGAGTACAAAATGAAAGAGCAAAATGTTTTTAGGACCCTGACTTTGGACCTATGCATATCACTTAGGTGATTGTACAAAATTATATTTATGGTATAACTTACTTGGCTGAATAAAAACACATAAAACTCCTGCACTATTAAGTAGAAGAGAAGATATCGTGTGTATCCCATCATGCATTGCATCCTATGGGATTGTTTGTATAGGAAATTTTGTGAGTAGTTAGTGATGAAATGTCCCTTAATCAAAGTTAATTGTTGTAATCTTGCATTTTGGGCATGTTTCATCACTAACTACTTACATGACTTCCTGTACAAAATTTCCCATAGGAAGCAATGCATGATGGGATACAAATGATAACTTCTCTTATTAAGTGGTACAAACCCCAACATTACAGAAATTGAGCACAACTCAATTACATAAATAAAGGTAATTATTTTCAGGGAAAAGCAACAAAGTCAAAAAATGTAAATATAATCGAAAATGTATGATTATCATGAATATAAATTCATAAAATTTAGCAGGTTGATTGCTGATTGAAGCTTGTATAAATGGAATCAATTTAGCAACAGATTTAATAACATCTTTAAGTCTACAACTGTAGATTTAAAAAAGATTATGAAAAGGGTATATTTCTAGAAGCAAATTTGCTCACTCGACATGCTTGAAATGTCACATTTAGCTGATGAAAATGTGTTTTATTTTTCAGTGAAGCACTCGAAAATTTCACCGTAAAATTAATTACGAAAATCCTTATGGAATCACCCCTTCCCCATATCCAATATTCCCAGGCTTGAATTGAACAAAATTTTGGTTCCTGGTTTATTCAATATTTTAGATGTAAATATGGTTAGAGGACCCATCTTGGCTCCTCTTGCTGCTGATTTTGGTAAACTTATAATTGGAAATCCCCTAAAAGAACGAGTGGCCAAACTGGGCCATTGGTACCTAAATGGGTTCCTTTTCTTTTTAAAATTTGGTACTTTAATAAGTCTACATCCAAATTGTCCAAAATTTGCATTGAATGGCAAAAATATGTTTTTTCACAAAAGATTTTTAGAAAGTTTAATGTTGACTAAAAACTTGAGATTTGGTATAAAGATGGCCCCCATCTCTTCAAGATTGGTATTTTTAAGGGCAGCACTTCACATCCCTACCTAAGCCTGGAGAACCTCCTCTGGAGGCAAAGTAATGACAGCCTTGTCTAAATGTGTAACCCAATACTGAATATGATCAATGGAATGTATGAATAAATGACTTCAAAAAAATAATCTGAATTTGATAGCTGACTACAATATCATATTCTAGCAGAATGATCTACAATTTGTATACAGAAATAGGTAACTACAAGCTGCATGATTGATTGTATGAGGTACTGCATGAACTGTTGTCTAAATCCAGCATTACCTGTAGCTGCAAAGTATAAAATTCTTCTGTAGCTGACAATATACTATCAGTTGATTTCTGTTTTGCCTTCAAAAAATAGTAAACAATCAAAATGTATGGACAATTTTGACAATGAAAAATGAACATCATGGTTTTATTTTTCTTAAATTCATTCATATTTAGCATATCAACAGCTTCAGAGTTCTCATCGAATACCACGATTATTTTAATAATTGTTCAAATGTGATCTCATACTATTGTTTTTTTCTATTTTTATTTTTTCAAAACATCCATGACTTCCTAGAATCATATATCACCACGTTTTACTTGCAACTATATGGTGCAGGCAATCAAAACAATATACAAATATTGAATGCCTGAGAGTGCAATAGTACAAAATATATCACGAGGTCAAATTTGGACTTTTCTATTTAATGAGGCGTAGCCGAGTGAAATGGATCAGTCCAAATTTGACCGAATGATATATTTTGTACTATTGCACGTGCATATAGGCATTCAATATTTGTTTTATATCATGATATCACACCGGTTTGTTTCATGCCGTACAATAGTACAAACTATTGCACAGCTCAAATCACTGTAATCATGATATAATACATACTATTTCTTACCTGCATACTGGCCTGTCGACTTGAAACAACTTTCCTAGTCCTGGGCGGTATCTCCTTTTTAGGTCCCATTTTTAGCAATTTCAAATCAATATTCCAACAAATTTCACAAATATTGCTATAAATCCCAAATCAGACTGTACTGTGTATGTACATGTATTACTAAATCAGTGCATAAGGTTGTCCTATTTCTAAATTTGTAAGTTGTGAGTAAGTAAGTAGTATTTTGATGAAGTGTTTAAAACAGACAAATATATAATTAAGTTAGGAAATGTTTGTCATCAGGGTGATTAGCAATACTTAAATTTCACTTTTGTTAAATTTTCATAATTCTGTATCCTTAACAAACTAGGTAGCCTTTGACAAATTACAGTTTCCCTGCCTACATAATTAAACATCATGCGTTTGCCATTCAGCATTATTTTCCATTAAGGACAAGTCACTTCAAATTGTTGAAGCTTATTAAACACACATTTATGACTGGATGTCTGTGTGTCACAAAGTGGACCTGGAAAAATGCAAATTTCCCTGCAAACTGTGATTCCCTTCCAGTTTGCTCTCTAGATAAATTTGATAAACAAATATTTCTTATTTTTCTAATAATAAATTGCTTATTTCATATATGTGTACCGCCGCGGCAAAAGGGTCCAGTTGTCGACTCCTACATGTTGCTCATTGTAGCATATCTGATGTATACAAATACCATACATTAGATATGCTACAAGGAGCAACATGTACGAGCCGACAACTGGACCCTTTTGCCGCGGCGGTACACATATGTAACGTCTGGTCATTGTTTGTATTCAACACATAGAAGCCCAAACCAATCACTATGGGCAAAATCAGAAAATTGATCATCAATTCTATATTAAAAATCAACTTTACTAAAATCATAGCTGTACGATATTTGTTGACCATTCAACTTTCAACAGATTTGAAACCCTTCACCTTTGTTTTTGGCGGACATTTTATTTTGAATAGATCGTGTTATAATACGAAATGTGTATAGAGTAAAAGACATTTACTATCTGATAATTGTTCCAAAATTTTAGAACATTAAAAAATTACCTTTTCAAGATACACTAATTTTTGTAAAATGACATTTTACATAGAAGTCAATGGGAAATTGCTTATAGAGGGTGCTATAACCCTCTATTTTTAACCATTTATAGACCTATTTTTGCATCTAACAAACAAACGCAATTTTTTGATTTAATGAAATTTACAGAATACTTCCACCATGCATTGAGCTACATTGTCATGGTTGTTTCATTTTATTACTCAGGCTATTTTATTAAATGTCCTATATTTACCTACTTAAGAAACAAGGGTGCCTTTAATAGCATATAAACCTAAAGATTAAATATCAATTTTGATGACAAGAATCAAGAGCAATAATTGTGGAACTCGTATAGTGTTAAATTTGCTTTTTAATAAGTTTTATGACTTTGGCCGGGATTTAGTCCGAAGAAGTAAAAAAATAGATGGCTTAGTCAGGCCTTGTCTTTTGAAATTTGCTGGCGGGTGACAAATCACTCTCCTCAAAACAACAGTCTTGTAATGTTGCACATGTACCCAAAAATCTGAAGGTTCAACAAGGGTTTATTCAGAGTCTGGCGATACGGATTGCACAACATCCATCGACAAGCAGTCTTTCATACGCACTATTCCTTATGCATTGTGCGTGTTAAGACTGTATGTCAATAGACCACAAATGATGCATACAAACTGACTCTGAATCAACCTTAAATGCGAGTGCAAGAAAGTCGTATCTGCAATGGCTGCCCAGAGTTATATCTATTTTACCACTTGTCACAAGAATGTGAAAAGTCCCTCAAAATTCCACTGTCTTATGTCAGTGGTTCTTGAAATGGTTCTTCAGGTGACATCGTCACCTGAAGATCCATTTCAAGAACCACTGACGGAATACTGGAGATTATAGTGTGCAATCCAAATTTATGACAAATGGCAGCTATTGCAGATACGACTTTCTTGCACTCACATGACGAACTCACCCTCTGAGTAACAAACATTACAGCGACCATTCAGACTAACATGGTAGTCAGAGTACCTATTCCCCTCTAATAAATATCCTTGGTCATAAAACAGAACTATGTAAATGAACTGACCTTAAGGCCTGTATTTTCCTGTCCATCTTCAGTTGACGTCGATGTCTTCTTTTGTAAGCTTTCTTTACTAGAAGCACTGCTAGTAGTACTAGGGGGTTTAACAGGAGTCCCTCTGGGTGATCCCACCCGTGTCCCCATTCTTGGGGCGGACGGTAATCCTGACGGTCTTGATATCTGAGCCGTATTTGGTGTCCCTGCTTTTGGTGTTGATGATGGCTCTCTAACAAGTTTATCAGGTCTTGCAAAGACCCCTCTTTTAGGGTCACATTGAAAGTATCGTATCCCCTTAACGGAGCCATCATTTTTGCCAAGGGGTTCATCTAACACAATACCTGCCCATTCACCGGGCGCAAACTGAGTCGTGCCAAGATATTGAATATACCCGTGTTTTGTGTTGCTGACAACGACACGATCACCGATAATAAAGTCGTCTCCTGCAGCGCCACCATTTGTGCTACTGGAGAGTTTGGAGGTTGAAGCTGATATTTGTTTGACGGTTCTATCTGCATAAGAACTTGCATCCAACGGCCTCATTCCAGCAGCTCTCGCTGACTGTGCAACAGCATCTATTTCAGGGTAAAAGATCGTTCAACATAAGAAATGTAAGTGCATAGAATATTAAAGGATTACAACAAATTCAGACCAAATATAAATAAGCACGGGGGGCTTGATATGGGTGATTCAAACTAAACTTATCTACACTTCCAAAATACAGATTAAGCCAGATTAGGTCAGATAGAATTGGTTTGAAACTGGCGATCACATGGCAACTGTGAGTGCATGCTGGCTGGCTTTTAAAGCCATTCATGAGTGCTTTACAAGCTAAAGCTTTGATTACCACGTACATACAATTTAGCAAGTCAATACAAAACCAGATCTAGCTAGATTGAACCAAGATTGCTAATTTGTCGTGTGAACACAAACTGACTCAATCTGACGCAATCTGAACTCCTGAATTGCATATTGATGTACATTAGATCAGATTGATGCACCTGTGTGAAGAGCCCCATTGATGCTGATTTCAGAACATTCTGATGACATCTTTTTTGATGTACACAATCATTACCTTGCCACTACAGAGATGTAATTGTCATTTTGAGTACAGTGGTATGTTGCAAACATTGAAATCAATTCATCAAATAATTGCTCACCACAACTAAACGGTCACCAAAAAGTTCCCCCCATGGATGACCAGACTTTGTCATGTTAGAACTCTCCATGTTGAATGCTTTTCTTTCGCATAAAAAATTATTCTGTTTGGAGAAACACTTCTGCACGAAACCCACGTCACCATTTGATGAAAGCTTTTGTCGTTTTCTAACAACACGCATTTGTTTTAAAATCATTTTTTCAAAACTGGCGAAAAAAAGTTGTACTTGCGGATTTTGTGAAAACCAAACATGCTTCCACGTTTACTTATTTTGTTTTTTTATTTTAAATTAGTGCATGTCCACAGTTAAAACATGATTCAGACCCCTTCTCATTTTTAAATGAATTGCCATGTCTTTAATGAAGACTTTGTTGGATTGAAAGTGTTGTGTCCACCATTCTTTTCAAAAACTGGTAAATCGATTTTGTGTATAAAAATGAACAAATTTGACGGATTTATTTGAAATTTGGACCATTATTACATTTTTATACACCAGAAAAAACTTTGTTAACGAGTCATTGATCAAAATCCATATTTTCAACATGAATACAAAAGTTTAAACACATGATAACAGTGCAGTGATATCGCGTAAAATTGTTACGTTCTGGATCCGTTACCCTTGGTCGTTAAAGTTCCATGCCCTGGTAAAACTGTCCAGTAAGAGGTCTGCTAATGCAGTCTCATTGTGAAAATCATGTTTGTTTGCTCCTGAGTTTTGCATGATCATCTGAAGGTTTAGAGTATCCATGATTTTATTCCACATATTCTCTCTCACTTTCTCTCACATTAACTCTCACTTTCAAGCAATGCTGTTACCATGACAGAAGCCTGACTGAATCAAGTGTCACATTATCATGCATGATATTGAAACCATGCCAAAATGTATACTTTGGCAGTATAGTCATGTTCTTGCAATAAATGCCAAAGTAAACTTGTTTTTGTTGCCATAAGAAGGCTACAAGAAGTTAAATGCAACTTTTTTCGGCTGTTTAAAAAAATATGATTTGGAAACAAATGGGTCTTACTCAGAAGCGACATTACCTTTCATCAAATGGTAGGGTGTGTTGTATAGAGAATTGTTTCCCTAAACGAAAACTTGTTTTATGCAGGAGAAATACAGCCAACATGGCGACTTCTGTCTTGACAAACTCTGGTCATCCAAGGGGAGAACTTATTTTTTGGTAACCGTATATATAGAACAAAGCAAAACACAATTTATTGTGAACCCAGCTTTGAAAGACACAAATTATCAAATTCATTAAAAATCAATTTTAGAACAGATGAAAACTGAAATATAAAGATGGGTGGTAGACATTTCACAAATCAACCAGCGAGTGACTGAGACAAGAGCAGAGATGCCACTCATTGGTGGTCAAAAAATCTGAAATACTTCGAAAGAATGTGAGAAACCAAAATTGCCTATACCTTTGTACACGAAACAACCAATTAAAAAATCTGAATTTAGGCTTAAACCAATTGAAAAATTCTGAATTCAGAATTTATTCTGAAATGTGGCATCTCTGCAAGTCTGGTTTCGACCAAAACCACCGTTTTGACAACCAGCTAAGACTTGGAGGTGGTGTTATTACCCTACTCAGGGGATAAAAAAGTTAACACAGCTGCAACGGAGCGAAATACGTCATACATGAAAACAATTTGCGATGGGGATTCCCTATTCACCACTCATAAAGAGACCTAGATGATCCTTGAATTAGTATGGCCAAAGCGTGGCTTCACCTTCGTCATCATTTCATGTGCACGGCAATCAATGCAATGAACAGGAAAATGTATACTGTATAAGTGGTATTTTTCGCGCTACATTTATTCTCGCACTTTTCGCGCAAAATGAGATTAGCGCGAAAATAAATGTACCGCGAAAATAAATGTGGATTTGTTGCAAATGGAATTCTATACACGGACAATGTTCATATGCGCGAAAATAAAAACGAGCGAAATGGTCTAAAATTGGCTGAGCGCGGAAATATTGGCGTTTACAGTATATATATTCAACTTCGCCGTACACCATGATAGCAGTATGTACAAAAGTCAGTAACATTATCATCATTTGCCATCTAATTCTAGCTAAGTTTTTGCCAAATTAAATTGCTTTCTGTGGTCAGGACATGTTTTGAAGCTGTTCAATGGACTTTGCATAGATGGAAATGACATTTTCACAAGTACATTTATCGTAGATGCAAGAAAGATTTTCAACACGTACTTGCCAGCTTACACTATCGATTTTGTTACCTGCATCACGGATAGGCGTATTAGAATTTGAATACCATTTTTATCCTAAATCTGATACGGGTATCAGAATTTTGATAGATTTTTTATAAGTAGGTATCCAAATTCATATCGTATCCGAATTGTGATTTCTGCCAAACTGATACTCAGCAGAAAAAAATTGCATGCCCTCCCTGTTCTCAGTGGCTTGTACACTTTTCATTTAATTTTACAAGGGATGACTAGACCCACATAAATATCAAATATCACAAAATCTTTGTTATCTGCATCACAGCAATCTTTAAAAAAAAAACACTTTAAAAAAAGAAAAATATATATTTAACCAAAAAAGATTATAGAGACAAGAAATCTTGGTTAAGTATATGTGCATAAAGTGCAAATCCAATCAGATCATAGACTAGACGCAATACCACAATAGGCCAGCAGAGAATCACAACATGACGACATCCGTCCTGTTTCTCAATCAAAACAACCTTACATTTCCTGATGAAACACCAAACTGGAACAAAAACTAACAACATGTGCAGTCATTAACATAAACTTGGAAGTTCAAAGGTACCTAGAGTCTATTAGGCCTACAATTCAAAATAATTATGTTTAACAAGACTTCCTTTGTAAGATGTATCCCATGGAGGGGTACATGAAAGCATGCATTTTGGTTGTGTATGTGCCACACAGGTTTTACAACATGAGGTCTTACGGAACTGATTTTTGGTCAAAACTAGGGTCTAGGGAACCTTTTTTTTTTCAGAATTGAGATCTTATGAACCAATTTTTTAAAGATAAAAATAGGATTATTAGAGCTAGAAATTAACCAAAATTAGCTTGACAGCACATTTAGGACCATTCTCTTTGAAAATTGGGTCTTTAGAATTGAAGCAATATTGAAATTTGCAACTTGAGGAGTGGAAGAGGAGGATTGAAAGGGGGTCTTGAAGGCAGAACATACTCATACCTTCATAAATGAAAGTGATTCCCTTCCTTCGCAAGGTGCACATACCCTATGGTCTATAAACCTTGAAGTATGCAACAAGCAATTAGACTCTGTAGCCAGATCCATAGCATATCCCTTGTATCTACAACATTGTGAACGGGTGGTTCTTTATTGTGTAAGAGACTAGTAATGATTGATTATGATTGATAAAGACCAAGTCACTGCGTATTAATATTTTTATACTTGAATTATTCATGATTTTGATATCATTTTTGACTAATGTTGTTGCTAGCACATGGAAAAACATTAAAATAAATTCATTTGAATATTCAGCAAGATATGGCACGCTGTAATGTTTCGAGAAATACTAAATTGCAATTTTCTCCAATATTCCTCAAAATCATGGAAAACTACTTGTAGGTTATATTACTATAAACATGTTCTATTCGAGTCATGTAAAAATATGTAGGTAAAAAATTAGTGGGAAGAATCTAGGCCAGCCCCTTTAACTGAGCAGATCGTGGGACACAGTGAAACCATTTAAGAGAATCATTAAAGCAATGCTAATTATTATACTACTACCTGAAAGTTAACTTTCCCTGGTTCTACTGGCCGAGATTATATACTATACTAAATCCATGAAATATGGTTCAATCATGTTCCCCTTAACTGTATGCTTATCTCTAAAATTAGATCACTTGATTTATCTTCTGCTCTGATTTTTGTTTTATTTTTCAATCTAGATTTCAAATGCAACATTTCATCACCCAACAGCAATTGCCCCTTGATAGCTATTAATATAAAATGTTCAGATTTTTTGGAGCCTGCATTGGACTTTAGACTCCTTAATGACGGGTTCAATAATGTTTAAAATTATTAAAAATGTACCTATTGAAAAAAATGGAGGTTTTTTTTAATATTGAGGGGGTTCTTTTTAGTTTTCATCATAAAACAAGTATATTACAGTTAATTGAATGTTCGTATGTTTTCATAAATGAGCAGCTCCGTGTGAAAATGGACCAGAGGTCGCCGTGCAAACTCAAATTAAGCCCTGTTCTGCGGTATAGCGCGTTGAACAAAAATGCATTTCGCGATGTGATTCACTCACTTTTAGGCAAAAAGTAAACTATTTTAAAGGAGATAGATCCATTGTTCCATTTATAAAAGGACACTTTTTGGAAACAACCTCTTGTACTTCACAGCAGTTGATCAAAACCCCAGACCACTGCCCCGGTCGGAGATCTCCATATACTTTTGCAATACATTATTACAACCGATAGATATTTGTGATCAAAATGGTATATTTTTTGACTTTCAACAACGAATGAATCACCTCGTGAAATTGCGAAATGTCCTCCAAACCCCACGCTACCACACTCTTTTTATAAATCCCCGCCAGCAATGGAAATAATCCTTGGAGCTGTATACCCAGAAACTCCCGGCACAAAACTGGCTGGACATTGCAAAACACGCCAAAGTTTTCTTTCGTCTTTTTGGATGGTATAAGTTAAATTAATTGTGAATTTGGTTCAATATCAGACTGTTACTCACATGCACCGCTCTTTCATGCCATTAATCCAGTAAAAATCATTCCAATATTGTAGATATAAGTACTTTTAAAGGTTACGGGAGTAAGTATAGTTACTGTAGTTGTCATTTTTCCCCGTACCTTAAGCTGAATTCATACTCAAAACGCAATGCGTTGCGTTTCCGATAATTTTCACCGCAAACGGCACCGCAAATGAATTCATACTCAAAACGCAAACGGACTGCGGCAGCCGATGACATGAAAACGCAATGGAAAGTTCAGCTTTTCTCAACTCGATTTGCGTTGCCGCAAGTGGTGTTGCGTTTTAATATCGATTGATCGAAACTCCTCAAATCTTTTACTGCACATGCTCGGTGCGTCGTGCGTTTGCGTCGAGTCTGAATTCAGCTTTACTGGTTTAACATCGTGGCTGTGCCAAGTTTGTTTATTCACCCTACTCTTGTTGGATATCTGTAGCAGCTTGTCAAATGGACCCACAAATTTGGGCAGATATTTTCAATAAGAAGTGAGACATGGGATTTTTTTGGACGCTTAGCTACTGTCAGGCACTTGTAGAAGAAAAATATTTAAAAACAAATCAGTTTCTTAGTTTGTTTGTCATTTTTACACACCCGTAAATTCCTTATATTGACATTTTCTTTAATTTACCCCTATTTGTAACTCAAATAGCACCAAATTTTTCGGACAAAATCTTTAATGATCTCCGGAACCACTTGACCTACAAATGTGATCTTGGTGTCATTTTACTTTGGAAACAGAGTGCAATTCGAATGTGTCATGAAAACAAATTGAATAGGAACTTTAATTTTCTCGTTGATATCCCTACTAATAAGAGCACAGAATTTAGAATTTAAGGGTCTCAAAGTTTGAGCCTCACAATCAGCGCCATTTTGCATTTGGGTCAAAACATTCCTGAAATTGCTTAGTCTTAGTGATTCTTCCAGATCTAACTTCTTCTCATCAGAGGGTGGTTTTATCTATGATTAAAAAAATGGCGGTTCAATCTAGATTCAAATTTTAAACTACTAATCCCAGATGGTACGCTAATGCTGCTCAGATAGCATTTTTTTTGCTCACATAAGCCCCTGGTTGGGAAAAATGTCAAATTTATTACATTTTTTATTAAACATTGTGATTTAGCAGAACTTAAAGTCAGATTATCACCTGATATTTTAATAACTATCTCAGTACATAAATTTGATACTAAATATGAGCTTTTGCTCAAAACCTGGGTGTATCCTTAGTGTAAGCAGGCACAAAATAATCTAGCCAGCCAAGTACTTACTTTGTATTACTTATTTTCTCTGCTTTTACTTAAAAATGCAGGGGCACTGTGGCACCCGAGGCGTCTGCACATGTACTTGAATATTTCAAAGAAATCTGGGTCACCACGACTGAGGGTTTCAATATTTTTTGGGATGACGCGC